>QODF01000088.1:265410-286477 GCA_024372805.1 Oostethus manadensis | reverse complement strand
GATGTTGTTTGGTTTAGAGACAGTGCTGCTGAGGAAAAGACAGGAGGCAGAGCTGGAGGTAGCAGAGATGAAGATGCTGAGGTTCTCTTTGGGTGTGACCAGGATGGACAGGATCAGGAATGAGCACATCAGAGGGACAGAACATGTTAGAGGCAAGAGTGAGTGCAGAGTTTTGAATTGCCAGGCAGGAGGCCTGGAGGAAGAGCAAAGAGGAGGTTTATGGATGTAGTGAAAGAGGACATGAAGGTAGTTGGCAGAGGAGAAGACAGGGTTAGATGGAGGCAATTGATTGGCTATGGCAGCCCCTGAAGGGATAAGCACAAAGGAAATGAAGACTGCAACAATGACTTTTTATAAAACTCAAAATTTTAGACTTTTTATTTCCTTATTATCATAACTGACTTTTTTTAATCTAGACTTTTTATCACATCATTTTAGATTTCATGTCACAATTATGACATTCATAGCTCATATTTTTGAAATTGTATCTCCTAATTATGAATCTTACTACAACAATGACTTTTTATCTCAGAATTTAGACTTTTTATCTCGTAATCATGACTGTAACTTTTTATAGCCTAGACTTGGTGATGCTCCTCAGAGGGGGCAGTGGAGTCGTCCAGGGCGGCTGCGGCTTTGAAAACGTCCCAGTCTGCGGCAGTAAAACAGTCTTGCCGAGTGCACTCAGCCTCTGGGATTGGTTTTACGGCCGGGTTTGTTTGTTCCGGTCTTTGTCTGTCGGCCGGTACGTAAGCAGAGAGAAGTGCCCAGCATCGGGGTGAGCCATCTCCAGCACGTGGGTGCCATCCCGGAGCGAGCAAACAATGACTTGCAGCTCGGCTGGTGAGTGTAAGTCACCAAGGTCCGGTCGTACCTGCTGGTTGTATGTAACCAGTACATGGCACTTTCCCGAGAGAAAAAACCAGCCTCTCGTAACGGGGAGATAAGAAAGATACCTTATAATACACTTTTATCTCACAATTTAGACTTTTTAAGCTCATAGTTATGATTTTTTTCCTATCGCATAATGTCAGTCACATAATTATGACTTTCCCATTTCATAATAATCTCCTCATTTGTACTGTTGATAATTATATTTCAGAAGACCCCTATGAATAAACTCAATAAAGAGGTGGGACCCCACCTGGCCCGGGACATGGACTACCAGGTCTCACTCTGGAGCCAAAAAAAAAGCATAACTGCGAGAAGAAAAAAGCTGAACTCAACACCAGAAACGGAAAATTTTTACGAGAATGAAGTCAAACTATCAAGAGAAAAAAGTCATATTTTAACAGGAAAATTGTAGAAATTTTACAAGAAAAAAACTCATTTAAAGTTCTAATGTAATCAAAACAAAATAAAATTGTAGTTTAAAAAAAACGCCACCATAAGTTTAAAAAAAGCTGTAATTTTGCAAGATTGTGATAAAAAATTTCTTATTTTTAAGTCATAAAGACTTAGTTTTAATATTACAAGAAGAAAATGTATACTATTTAACTTTTTCCATGAATTAATAAACAACAAAAATATTGCAATCAAAACTGCACTCTGGAATTTTGCCCATCATTCCCAATCCTTAAGTGAGACGTCAACACATGTCTTCGTCTTTGCTGTGCGTTCCAAAAGATGTAAAAACAGATCCAAAGAGGCAGCTAAGAATGCACGTAATGGGACGCACCCGTTCCGTTTCTAGAGCCTCCTGAAAAAACCTGCCAAAAAGCTCCAACAACGCTCTATTTACGTAATGTGGCGTGAATGTTAACCAAGCTACAGCCACATTGTTATTACAGTATTGTTACCCCAAAGAACTACCTTTACTGGCGTAGTGACACCTCGCCACACCACACCAGTTAGCTACTGGCCGGCTAGCGACTGGTAGCTGCCAGTAGCTGGCCACTACCAAAAGTATTACATGTTATCACGACTGTGTCTCTTACTGGGTGGTCATCGCGTGGATAGAAAACCATAAAGGCTCATTGGAGGTGGTTTAATGGCGGACTTTGCAGGCGGGATAGGCGTGTCCCATCGCCTGCATTATTGGGCTGCCTCTTTTTATGTTTTTACAACAAGCAGACATGCTGTATGTGTTCCAAAGTCTAAAAAAAATGGTGCAGATTTGCTTTAAAATTGCTACGGAAAGCCCGACATGATAGCAAAAATGCAGAATGTGTGTTTTTTAACAATAAATTTGAACAATTTAACTGGACCTCCGTGTAGCTTGATGTATATTCTCCCGTTGGTGCTCCAAGTACTTTGTACCTTTCCCTGCTTCCTCAAGTCTCGTGCTTTCTTGGCGATGATTGATGATGTTGGCGTGCTGTTGTTTCTGCCATACGGTGGCATGCAGGTATCAATGGTGTTGGTATCGATATCCACCTCCTTTGACTGCAGGAAGCTGACAATCTGTGCTGAAGGAACATCCATTCCATCTGGTTCTCCTCTGTCCTGCTTCCCCGTCTTTTGACCCGGGTGTAATTCTGAGCTCTGTGAGGATCACATCGTTCATTCATAAATTCCGATCCATCTTTCACTTGCTCAGTGATGTTATCCTTGGCTTCTTTCTCTTCCTCCAGAGCGTTTGCGCCAGGCGGCATTATCCTTCTATAGTGTCCTGATATCATCCCGTAGAGCGTTGATGTCGTTGCATAATGCATTGTTTGCTTCCTCGGGGATTTAACCTCCTTGAGGGCAGCACGCAAGGCAGCGTTGTCTTCCAATAATGTCTTGACATCTTTCTGCAGAAGTCTAACATCCTTGCAAAGCGCTCCGTTTTCCTCCATGTGTTTTTTTAGCTTCCTTGAGAGCAGCCTCGGCCGCCTGTTGGAGACAAGCGGTTAGAAAGTCTCTTTCATCTCCAGCCGTGTGAGGATGCCGCGTTGGCTCATTAGCGCACAGGTGCTGCTCTGTGTGTCTTCGATGCAATTTCCCTTGCCGGGGACAAACCTCCTCGGATGAGCTGACACCACGCGGGTGATGTGCAGACATCTGAGCTTAAGTGAAGGCCGATGCAGAGGAGAAACTGCGCAGGGACCAGCCAGCGACGGGTGTATCGACCGCAGCCCCAAACTCATCACGCCGGTCCAAGAAAACGTCCAATGGCTCCAACGTGAGCCTCGGGTGGCTAACGACAAAGCCGGGGCTATATATTGTCCGACATTTGTCACCGGCAGGTTTCTATTTTTTTCATGCGGGTGTTCCTGCTCTGGTTCATCTCAAATAATGCGGCTTGAAGACGGTCCTGGTATCGACCTACTTCCCGCAGAATGCATTCGTTGATAAAAATACAGCAAACAAGTCGACCGGGTATAAAAAAGCGGGACACGTTGCTACTCGCGCCTGAAAAAGTAACATACCAAGCCAGGAGGAATGTTGTATGTGCTGTGGAGACAGACTGGCTACCATTTAAAGCAACAGCGTCCAAACCTTTTCCAGCCAGGGCCCCAACCGAAAAAACAAAAGGGCGCAAAAGCCACTTTGAGGTAATTTTTAAAGACATGCTAACAAGTTAAGTTAACCTTTTAAGCCCTGAGAGCAGTTTTGGATGGCTCTGCAGCTGTGGTTCACCACCCGGACTTCCTCGTATGGGCAACATTGAGCAATGGCTTGCAGGAAATGTTTGTTCGGGTGTGAGGGAAAGCTCATTTTGTTTAGCGATGGGAAGCTGCACTATGCCAAACTGAAGTCCGACACCTTTCCAGCATTACTTGGTCATGTTGAAGAGTCAGAAGAGCAAGCTGTGAGTAACAATTTTTCAGTGTCCTGTGTTTATTTTGTGTACGTAATGTTGTCTGTGTAGCATCATAGGGTGTGCATACAGGGAGTGTTTCGTGCATGCCTGCAAATGACAAGCTCGCCCATGTCTGGATCTGCTAACAGCTGTTAAAAGCCGACAAAAAGATATAAATCCCCGCTTACTATCAACTCCTGTACCGCCAGAATTAGGAAGTGGGGTTCAGCAGCTGACCAGAAGTCCCCTCCGGAGCAACAGGGGGTGGAGTAAATTAGACAGACCATTTTGGGCTGCAGGAAAAGACGCACAGTCTGGAAGATTGAGAACGCTTTCTGCGCGGGTTATCACGTGTGGCTGCTCTATAGGAGTCCAGAACTCAGCGCAAAGGCCCGGAAATCAGTGTATTAAATATGGATATCTTTTGATCAGCCTATATCACGTTAATGCTTGTTTGCAATAAATTGCTTACTCCCATTTCTTCTTTGCATCACATACGACAACGTACCATTCAGGAGTGGGACAGGAGGATGCCGATGTTAGCAACACTAGCATAGCTTGATGGAAAAAGTACATAAGTTATCTTATGAAAACACATTTATACTTTTATGTTAGAATTGTATCAGATTTTCACATTTTTAACTCACACTGACCACAACTAGACACCAACTGATAAACTCCTTATATGGTGATTGAAATGTGCTTGTGTATCTCCATGTAGGAACTCAATAAAAGGCAGAAAGGAGAGGAGGCTCTTCAGAACGGTTTAGTGCGTTAAGCGTAGACCTCCTTTTGCAAAAGTTTTGACTCGGGTTGTGGTCCTTGTCTCCTGTCTTCCTGTTGGTGTGCGTCCTGCCAGAACAACGACTCTGACATAGCGATATTTTAACATGCTATCGTGCTAGGTTAGCCTTTATCATGGAAGAAAAACGACGTGGTCAAGCTTGGGCCGAAGTCTGACTTTTCTTTAAAAAAAGTGTAGCGAAGCCTGATGATTTTTACAGAATTTTTTAAGGGATGTCAAATGACTAAAAGTCAGTTTTCAAATGAATCATGATTAATCACCATTTGCAACTTTGTGTGAAATATGCCTGTTTTTACTGTGTAACATATGATCAAAAAGATAAATGACAGGACAGGAGCAATCAGGGGTTGCGTTCAAAGACATTAAGTCATTTAAGTTGAACTGACATGTTTTGAGTGCATACGTAAATGCAGCAAATAGTACTTTTGCTGTAGGACTCGCGATAAGAATGTCCGCTTATTGTCTTTCTGTTCATTCGGACCCCACAAAAGATATTATTGTGAGTTGGCGGTGTTGGAATTGCGCTGCCGCTGATGTGTTCATTTAGGAAAAAAAGTCATAACAGAGCGTCAGACTCTGCGGGGACACAACGTCTGCCGCCATAACAGAGCTTGTGGCTTGACGAGACGTGCATGCGGCATGGGAGGGGTCATTTTGTAAACCGACTGTGTTTTCAGCAAATGAGCTTAGTTATGGCTTTTTGTACGCAGACAGACGGGTCTAAGAATTTCAGTATATGTCATAAACCCTCTTTACCGTCTGTGACATTTCACTCTGTGATCCGTCACCCTCCGTGCGTCCCGCCTCCTCTCCGCTTGCCCTTCCTTGTTTCATAACAGCTTTTCTGTGTCAGTGTTTTTTTTTTGTGTGTGCTTCCACTCTGTGCACACACGTCCTCGGAGTGCGGGCTTGTTTTATGCATGTCCTCCCTGAGCCACCATGCCCATAAATGGTCTCTCGGAGGGGGGGGGAACCGGGCCCGGGCTGCCGAACGTCACTCACGTGGGACGGATGCTGCCGACGGTCCGCTATGAGCTTGAGTCCCGCTTAAACTGCACTCACGGGACGGTGCGGAAATTGGGTGAAAACTGCGTGTAATTCAGCAGAAACGGATCCCTCAGAATCATGACGAGCGGTCAGATCCCACGCCTGTGCTTCCTGTTTCGCGGCCACCATCCATCATCTGATCACACGTCAATAAAAGCAATTAGGAATTGTGCTAACTGCCATGGAGGGACTCTCATTCATCACTGCCAGGGACGTATTTTAGCTTATGCATCACTATATTCATCCTTATCCCTTGTTATGCGTGGCCCGATTGGTCGGTCACCCTCCTCACGGGGAAATGTTCACCCTTCCTAAATGGGAAACTGAAAAACATCAACGTCGTACGTGAATTTCCGCAACGTAGGATGTTTCGGTAGCATAGAAAACCAGTTTTTTGACATTATTAGAGCTCTCTAGATATGAACTAACACCCCTACAGTCACTTCTACACTCATTACCCAATATAGTAGACTTCCATCCATCCATCTTCTATGCCGCTTATGCTCATTAGAGTCGTGGGGGTATGCTGGAGCCTATCCCAGCTGACTTTGGGCAAGAGGGGCGGGGCACGCCCTAGACTGGTCGTCAGTCAGTCACTGGGCAGACAAACTACCGTTCACACACGTTCATACCTACGGACAATGTAGAGTCGCCAACATGCATGAGTAGCCGGAAAACCCCCACGCGCGGGGATGACATGCATCTTCACACCGAGTTGCCAAGCGGAGAGTCTTCCAGATCTCCTGACTGTGTGGCCAGCATCCTAACCACTCTACCACCATGCGGACATAATAAGAGAAAATTAGACATAAATAGCACATATAAGCATTTGTGTTTACGGACAGGACTATTGTCCCATCAAATGTAACATTACTGACACCTAGTGGCCAGTGTAGAACACTACATAATATTACAATGTCTTTGAATGCGTCGTATGAATGCCTTATATTTCTATTTTACTTCATTTAGGCACGTTTGTGTTTGAAAATACTTACTTGGATGAATGATCATTGGATAAATGCTGGGCTTGGTCCCGCCCGTCGGACGCTCGGCATCTCTGGGGTTCTAAGGGGAAGTGGGCTCGGTTCCTGCACGATGATCGGATGTTCTGTCTAAAGCGGATCCCGCTTTTTATTCAGCGATCTTAAAGTGTAAACATCCACCAGAGGATTTTGAAGTTTTTCATTCCGTTGTTCTGAATCCGGAATCCGAAGACTTTACCGATCCCCAGCGACTTTGTCTTTGGTAAAAACCACCAGCGTTGGTTTCGATATTTTTCCGGCTTGTCATTCTGGTCACGTGACGACGACAACGACATCGTTTTCGGAAAGCAGTGACAAATTGTTGTTTTCAGATTTTTCCCGCTCCGCCGTTTCGGGGTACCGAGTACGCCGATTCCGTCTGAATGAAAGTCTGAAATGACAAAAAACTTTCTGTCGTTTTGACATGAAGACATTTCCGTGTGGCTATCCCTTGGACCTCTCACGGGAAAACGCCACCGTTTTGTTAAGAAAGGCCGGTTCTAGTCTGTTCTGGTCCAGTTGGCGTGTTATCCATACGTGACACTCAGCTTAGCAGTCTGAAGTCTTTAGTCCCTAAATTTTGCGGCTTCAGTCTGTCACGGTTTTTCCTAAACATATTAGTTGACAAACCGCTGCCATTTCCCGATTGAATACGCCCAAAAATATGCACATTTAAGCAAATTTGTGCGTATTTTTCCCCTAAATGAAGCATTTCCAGCATAAAAATGGCCAAATGAAGTAAAATACAAACACAAGGCATTCAGAGGACGCATCCAAAGACTAATGATGCAGTACGTAGCATCTACACCGGTCAGTAGGTGTCAGGTTTTTTACATTGATGAGACAATAGCCATCGCAGGAAGTACGTTACAGAACAGGAAGTAAAAAAACAAGGAGGAACTCTCCCACTGCTGACATGAGTCTAAATGATGTCTTGTTTTCTTTTATTATGTCAAACATATTGGGTAGTATAAGTGGAAGTGTGACCATAGGGGTGTTATCCCATGCCTAGAGGGCTCTAATAGTGTTAAAAATCATATTTAGACACTCATAATAAAAACAGAGCATTTATAAATAAGGAATCCTATTTTGCAGAAATTCACCAATAAGACCTCATTTATTCATTTTCTATACCGCTTACCCTCATTAGGGTCGCGGGGATGCTGGAGCCTATCCCAGCTGGCTTTGGGTGAGAGGCGGGGTACACCCTGGACTGGTCGCCAGTCAATCGCAGGGCACATATAGACAAACAAACATTCGCACTCACATTCATAACGATGGACAATTTAGAGCGGCCAATGAAGCTAACATGCATGTTTTTGGAATGTGGGAGGAAAGCGGAGTACCCGGAGAAAACCCACACACGCACGGGGAGAACATGCAAACTCCACACAGAGATGCCCGATGGAGATTTGAACCCAGGTCTTCCAGATCTCCTGACTGTGTGGCCAATGTGCTAACCACTCATCCACCGTGCGGCCACGAGCAGACTTCTGAAAGCCTTACCTTTGCTTAACACGTGTGGCCTGGTTCAAATCCGATAATGACAACTTGTAGGCCTGTGATTATTTGCACGCACCCGACTCGCGTTCTTGCTGATTATGCAAGCGCAATCCTGCAATCATTTCTTACGTTTTCAAAAACAAAACGGGTGTAATTATAGGGTGGCTCGGCAACTGAACTCATCCATGTTGCGTCGTTTACCACATGTCTGTGAATTACCGCCACTTCCCCCCCTTGTCCTCCGTCTCCCTTCATTTGTCCTTAATGATGCCGCAGCTCCTCCTGCATCCATCCGCAATCGCATTAGCTAATTGAATCAGTTTCCCAGCAGGGTGAATAATGATAATGATAGATTTCTGTAAATGTGGCATACCGCTTCATGCAACGGGGTTCTGAAGTTCTCTAACTTCAGAATACGGTACAGTAATCCCTCGTTTACCGTGATTAACTGGTTCCTGGCCCCAGCGTGATGAGTACGTTTCCACAGAGTAGCATTCCCGACGTAAATAGAATATGTTGGTAGTTAGAGCATAGAAAACCTGTTTTTAGAGCCCCCAGACATGAAATAACACCCCTATAGTCACCTTTACACTCCTACGACCAAAAGTAGGAGACATAATAAGAGGAAATAAGACATGACATCGTGTCACACGTTAGCATTGGGGGATAGCGTCTGGATAGCGACCAGGTTAGAGTGCTACATATAATCGCAACATCTTTGAATGCGTCTTCTGAACGCCTTATATTTGTGTTTTCGATCATTTTGCATTTTTTATGCTTGAATGCTTCATTTAGGCCAAGAACACATCAAAATTGCTTAAATACTGTATTCATTCTTTTTTTGGACAAATAACGGGCCGTAGTCAACCAGGAAATTGCAGCAATTTTTTGATTATACAAACAAAATGTTTGGGAATTATTAGTAAAACTAAACAATTACATGAAACAAATATTTTTAAAGACAAAAAGAACACATGTATGATAGTATAAATAACATATACAGTGGAACCTCAGTTAGCTTCCACCCCGGTTAGCATCCGGCTAAAGTTGAAAACTCACGCGCACCTTTTGCCTCGTCCGGCGTACATTTTCCGGTTAGCCCACAATATGTTGCGTGTTGTCCCGGTCCAAGTCCAACTGTGTTCTTAATGTATTTTCATCCTAAAATGTCCTCGTTAGCATCATGTTAGCTTGCTAGCACATGGAAACCGGAACAGGAAGTTGCTCCGTCGCTCGTCTATGATGTCATCAGTGGTCGACTCTGTCAACAATGAGGTCTTCAGCCAAGGTAAAAATAGGCTTAAATGTTCATTTAGCCCTTTCATTCCTATTTCTTTGCATTTTCCAAAAGGCAAAATAAGACAGAGAGCAGGCGAGAGACGAAATGCAATTAGAAGCACGAGCGTTAGCATTAGCATCGCTCCGCTTTCGGCTAACGGGGAAATAGAACACGCGAGGAGAAGCTTGGAGACAAAAGGAAAACTCATCGACAGTTCAGTTCAACCCACGAGTACCAGAAGCCAAGCCGGCCGCTTGCAGTGCATCACGTCGATGTGGATCCTCGTCCGTGTGGGCGGGAACGTCGCTGGCGGGGTCGGGAAGAGCTCCTTCCAGCTGGAAGCCGTCCAAAGCAAACGCCAGCAAGAAACATAAACTCATCCCTCATTCACCCAGACATGGGAAACGCTTCTCGTGTGTATTCTAAAATACTGCTACAGCGGTACCTCGCTGAAAGACCGCCCTGGTTAACACGTTTTTTTGGTTAACATCCAAAATCGTCGCTAAAATTTTGCCTCAGCTCACCTTCAGTTGTCCTCTCATTTGCTATGTAATTATTTTTGCACGTGGAAATATAATTAATGTCTAAAAAATGTGTGGATTCATTGGAATTTCGCGGGAAATTTTGCTTTGGTTAGAGTCCGTTTTGGTTTGAGTCGGACCTGCTGGTACGGATTAATGACGTTAACTGTACCGTATGTCCTCGTTTGTCACAATTGATCGGTTTTAGACCCAACCGTGATCATTCAAGTTCATCAAAGTGGGATATTTTGGTAGTTTCAACATTTTAACACTATTAGAGACCTCTAGACATGACATAACAGCCCTATAGTCCCCGTTAGACATAGCAAGAGAAAATAAGACGTAAAGTAGAGTCTGGTGCTTGTGTCTCTCACACAACAGCGCAGTAACATTACTGACACCTAGTGACCAGTGTGGAATACTACATATCGTCACATCTTTGAATGCATCTCTGAATGCTTTATATTTGTATTTTTTGGCGTGCAAATGCATAATTAGGGGCGTTGAATACGTGAAATGCAAACTACGCATATTTTTGGACTATTAATGTGACATTCTGCCACAAAGCAGCATGATTTATTAATTAATCTATTTTTGAAAAACCGGGCTAAAGTTGGGGTTACTACCCACGAATGACGAGTGATTGATACACCCATGGAAGTGTCTGTTTTTGATTCAACATTTGCAATAAAAGTGTAATCATTACACTTATTATTACACTTAGTAAACACATTTAACGTTTGAAAGGAATAGGTACTCATGGCTTATGAATGATAATGTAAGATAAGATGATCCATGTACAGATCACTGCTATGCACAGCTATGGTGCGTTCAAGGACCACAGAAGAAAGTGTCAAGTTTCACACTTGACCAAAAAAGATGATCAGTGAAGCATCAAAAGCATAAAGAGTGGTGTACTATATGTTTTATTTGTATTATCAAGTATTTATGAATAAATACCAACTTAGAGCAAATGACGAGGCCAATTTTTGGAGAATTTTTGGAGATCCACCAAATAACCCACCTGTATGCGCCACAAACAAGAAGCTATCGCCGCATCCGGGACTGTGGGCCGATCGCTGCAGCCAACCTGAAGTCAGGACTGCCCAGATTCTTTAAAAATTTGAGTTTTCCAAACAGCGAGAACCCCCTGGACCGGGTCTACACCAGCATCCCAGATGCCTTATCTTGGACTCTGAGGTCATCTTTCTCTGTCCCTGATTCCTGCCTGTAAACCTAAAACCCGCATCCAAAGACCAACATCAATTTTGTAAATTACTCAGACTGTTTGGGCGGGAGGGAGGAAACCCAAGGAACACACTGCAGGAAACGACAGAGTCTGGAAGATCTAGGAATGGTCCCGTCTCTTGACGGTCCAACCTCGCTGCGAGAGACCTTGCCTATGCAGCTCGACACTCCGACCGCATTCAAAGAGAGAAAGCTTTTTTGCCTTTGCCGTCAAGACATGATGACAGTTGGGGTCTGGACTAATGAAGCCACCCTGAAGTCCAGAAGCCGTGTTAAACCACCAGAACCCTGGTTTATCAGCGAGGTGCATTACCTGTTGAGAGGGCGGGACCCTGCCTTCAAGTAAGGGGAGCAGCAAGCATACAAGGAAGGGCATCAACACAGCAAAGCGCAGAAAGAAACAGAACATCAAGGAACACTTTGACAATAACAACACCCGAAACCTGGGCCAAGGGGTCAGGTCAATCACCGGCTGTTAAGACTCTGAGACGACGGCGGACCCCTTAGACAACACCCTACCGGACACTGAACCAGTTCCTCACCTGGTTTGACCAACCCAACGGACAGACCCACACATTTAGGGGGGGGCAACACCCCCATCCAGCTGTTGCAGAACCAGGTCAGATCCAGGAAAGGTGCTCTAGTCATGCGTAACACGGATAGCAGGGTTTTTCACCACCATCACAGTCTGTGTTCCCCACCTGCAGGACGCCCACCACCATCATCTCAGTGCACTAAAAGAACACTGTGACCTGTACAGACGACAACCGCCCCGTTGCTCAGACCCCCATCGTTTGGGAAGACGCGTAGCATCCCATATTAGGGCGGCACATCCCTGCCGACCTTGATCTACAACAGTGCCAAACAAAGATGGAGAAGAAGAAGATAAAATCCACAAACAACAATGTGAGATTGTTGTTTGTGGATTTTAGCTCTGCCTTCTGTTCTTCCTCAAAGATTGCTGACAAAGTTGCGCAACCTCAGGTTCAGGACCCTAGAAGGTCAGAATTAAGGACCACATCACCTGCACCCTCATCCAGAACACTGGTACTCCACAGGGCTGTGCCCTCAGCCCCCTTCTCTACTCTCTTCTCCCTCTAAACGCAATCATCAAGTTTGCGGACGCCGCCGCCATCCTAGGCCTAATCAGCGACGACAACAAATAAGCCTACAGGAGGAAGCCGATGGTGTCACAACAACAACCTGAACCTCAATACCAAGAAGACCAACACATATCTGTTGTGAAGTTAATGGATGCAGCATCAGCAATTAGCATCTGGACGTGGCTGTAAATGACATTCTACAGTTCAGGTAAGCAAACATCTGAGAAGTACTCGCCATCGGGCGTGGCAAAGTGTGGCTCCAGGAACTCCACAAGTCTAGAGATTGGTTATCCCAGTGGTTCCTAAACTTTTTTTGCAGCGTCCCCCTTTTGGAGATAAAACGATTTTCAGCACCAAGGCCCGAAAAATATGGTAATAATGAAAAGTGTTCATGGTAGCCCCCCCTGTCATAACACCGGGTGCCCCCCAGGGGGTGCACCCCTCAGTTTGAAAACTCCCATGATTTTCAGATGATTATTCTAGGAATTGGGAGTATTGAAGGAAGTCATTGCAAATGGCTAGTTTAATATCCGAAGGTGACGTCCCAGGCGTAACGTTAGTCCGGTACAGAGCGAGCCAGTTTGTTAGTAGACACCCGGGGTTGTTTACTTTGGACGCTTCAGATGTCTTTTCAAGAGGTCGTCATTTGTGCGCCGGATAATGCATAGGCCTGTATACAGCACTTAAAAAATGGTTTTCATAATTGGGAAAAAACCTGACCCCCGTATGGGGCCAATATGATCATATGTTGTTATTGCAAAATTACTACTCTTCTTGTCAGGTCGCTTTTCATAAGTGGGGTGAGATGAAGAGAGCTTTGGGAGATAGGAGCTTATATTTTGGTGACTGTCGCAAGATTCCGAGCGGTTATTTCACAATCGGCAATCACGTGAGCCCTCAGAGAAATAACAACTAATCCACGGTAATCCGGCACGGCAGCTGTGCAAGCGTGGCCTCCCACCTTGCCCGTTTGCCGTCTACCGGATGGAGGTCTCACGCTGCTCTAATGAACATTAGACATAGTTTGTTTCCTCACTGCTGACTCACACGGCCCGGAGACATGCGTGATTACACGGACTAATGCAGCTTATGATTTTATGTGATTAAACACAATTCCTAAAACCAGCCAGTGAGAAGTGCGGCGTTGGTCGCAGCCTGCCAGATGCTAATGGGCTCTCAGCGACCGTCGCCAGTGAGCTCGATGCGGACATGCACGACCTGATTTTTGCATGTCAAGGTCGTAGACTCAGTGTTTTGTTTCTCTCAAAGCTGCTCCGAGTGTGTGCGTGTGTGATTATGAAGGCCAAGCCAGGAAGCTGAAAGCCCTCACAGCTTGCGAGGCTATTCTATTAATTCTTAATTAATGGTAACTAAGTCACACCAGTTCCTGATGTCTTCGTACGGCCTAGCTCTGACACCACCATATGTAGGAAGTGTGCTAATTGACTGCGGCTACGCTAATTAGCATATGGACATAGGACAGCGATTCTCAACTACTGCTGTGTTTCACAACCCGGACTTCCTTTATTTGGGCAACGTTGAGCAATGGCTCCCAGGAAATGTTTGTTTGGATATGCGGGAAAGCTAATTTTGTTTAGCTTTCCTAAACAGGCAAGCATCAGGCAGAAATGTTTGGAGAGGAATATGCTCATCTGTCACCGGCATTTTACACGGGAGTGTTTTGTAAACATGGGCCCTAGGGTTAGGGACCCTGGACCGCCAAACTGTGGCTGAAGTCCGACGCCCTTGAAGCGTTACTTGGTCGTTTTGAAGAGTCAGAAAAGCAGCAATTCACAAGCTCACCCTTGTCTGGAGCTGCTAACAGCCGTTCATTTAAAAAATATAAATCGCCGTTTAATATCAACTCCTGCACCGCCAGGATTAGGAAGTGGGGTTCGGCAGCTGAAGTCCTTGGGAGCACTTGGTAGTGTGACCAATCGCAGCGGAGTTTGGGGGAGGGAAAAAAATCCATGCCCAAATGCCACCAATTGGATTTAGATTAGGGGAACACGATGGAAAAGAGTTGGCTTACTGCAGCGTTGTCCGGTTGAAAAAGCCAGTCATTACCGCACAGACGAGGGCCTTCAGCAACTCCACATAGCCAACTGACATTTGACGCCCCTGCACAACCTGAAGCTTCATACGGCGGTGCCGTACTCTCATGCTTTGACTGTGACATCACTATTTAAAAATAAACAACTTTGTGGCACAGCGAAAACTGGGCAAGCCTGCAGAAAACCATGCAAAACTAATTCACCGTCAAATTTTCCGTTATTTTTCGGCTTCACTCAATCACCGTTTTTCAAAAAACATTTGAACTCATTCAATACCAAAGACGCAATTATACCTCTTTATAAACCCAAACTTTACATGTCTTTTATGTTTTTGCGAGGGGATGCCGAAGCTGCACATCAAAACGCCATCAAAACGGCCACAAAGTGGCAGCTGAATGTAAAAACACACTCGACAGCAAGGAGGAAGTGGAAGAGCAGCTCCAAATGTGAAAATAGTAAATAGTTCATGGTGTTATATCTGTAAAGAAATTGTTATTTCGATGTTAAACAACCCTTTTTTGTTTATTTTGTGGTATATTCAGGCTTATGCTTGAAACTTATTGTAATATACACAAAGTTTTACCTTTTTAGTTGGGAACTGATATTTTTCTGAAACTTACCTATTTTCTACTTTGATTAATAAAGAACTGAAAATGACGGTAACAAACCTTTCTTTTCTCATAAAAGACAAGAGTCTAGTCTATATTTTGGTATGTTCCATGTTTACATGGCTACAGAGCACAATATTCTGTGGGCCTGGAAAGACCAGTCGAAGTCACCTAAAATGGCCGGTACCGAAGGTAGAGGCTGGGAATGAATGAGTTGCCTAATAAATTGTGCTGTTTTGTAACTAATGGATTTTTTTCCCAGTTAGGAAGTATGTTTAAGCATAAAAAAGGCTAAATGAAGTAAATACAAATAAGGCATTCTGACAAACTCGACAGCAAGGAGGAAGTGGAAGAGCAGTCCCAAATGTGAAAATAGTTCAAGGTGTTATCTTTGTAAAGAAATTGTTGTTTTGATGTAAAACACGCCTTTTTTGTGTTGTTTGTGTTGTGGTATAGTTGTTGAGATAATTGTCCAAATAAGCTAGTTTCCTTCCTATTTTAGTTGGGAACTGATATTTTCCTGAAACTTGCCTATGTTTTTTTCCCTGATGAAAGGACGAGAGTCTAATCTTTCTTTTGGTATGTTGCATGAATATAGACCCAAACAGAGCAATATTCTGTGTGCCGGTACTGGGGGGAAAAAAACACTTTTTAAGGAATTCATGACAAATCCACCCCTGGGTGAAGACTTCCGACCACTCCAGCTACCTCGGCCCTGGTGATGGACAGGTCTCTGTTTGTGTCCTCAGACTCTGCTTTCCCCTGGCCCGGCTCCAGGGTCCGGGTGAGGTGGGTTATCTTTTTTCCTCTAGCTGGGATGTGGTCTGGTTCAAAAGTGCGAAGGTTCTAGGGATTGGTCGGTGTCCCTTTTGCCAACCGCTTTATGTGGAGAAAAAGCTCGACTTCCTTTACCAGTTTGACGCTCCACTTTCTATTGGTAAGACCAGGTTAGCAACCCTGGGCTTTGCATGCAGAGGCAAGGGGCCCACGTCAACAGGAGTACGTAGAATATGTCTGAATACAGCATGTCTGAAGAAGGGTAATTTTAACAGCATAACCTTAATATATATATAACCTATTATTACATAATATTCAAGAAAAAAATATTTTACTTTTAAAAATTATGATAGTATGGGATATGAACAAAACAACCATTTGTTGCAAAATTAGGTTGTGGAAAAAATTAGCATGTTATGGGAATAAAGTCATAAAGAAAATTTACAAGAATATAGTTAGTAATTTTATGAGAAAAACAACAAACATCAAGAGAAAAAAGTTTCTTTGGAGAAAAAATGTCACAGTTTTACGAGAATAAACTCATAATATTGTGAGGAAAAATAATGTTTTAGTGGCATAGAGTTGTGATATTACAGAAAAAAATGATTATTTAAAAAAGCTGCATTATGGGAAACAAATTTCCATTTTTGTAATGTCTGGTTGGGTAAATGTTAGAACATAATGGAAATAAAATCAGACTGTTATGGGAATAAAGTCATAATATTACAAAAAGAAAATGTGCAAAGATTATTTAAGAAGAAAGTTGAATATATGGAAAATTTAAAATACAAATATATGAATAAAAAAAAAAACAGCAAATATGGGGAAAAAGAGCAAAGGCCAAAGCGGATACTAATCATAGGCGTTTTCAGAAAGATGAGATATATATAACATCTTAGCATATCTACTTTATGTCTTACGAACACCCCGGGATTAAACACGACCGTACATTCTCCTTACCGGGCAGACTCCCGTGCCCAGACACCCGAGGCTTTTTTAATCGGGGCTCCAACAAAAGTAGGATGTCTACACAAAGGACGCTGTTAGAACATACGGTCGCGTGCCGCCATCTGAAGATGAGCAAAGGCGCCGTGGGTTGTGAGTTTTGGATCATCTTTAGTCTTTGGATGTTATTTCTAAGAAGGTTGTCCTTTTGGTCATTCTATCCCTTGCCTGTGTTGTGGGGTGTATTTTTATATGAAATGCAACACCTCTTTGTTTTTCATCTGCTCCAAAAGCTCGGTGGAAAAGCAAAGCGCCAAGCGCCTCACGCACAGTTGTCATTTAAACCACCTTCCAAATTTGCCCCTGTCACTTTTGACGCACTCTGGGCTTTAGTTTTGTGATCCGGCCTCCTTAAAAAGCTTTAACTCCGAATCCACAACAACAAAGGCTGACACATTTGTTTTGTTTGCTGCGGTCCTATCTCTAAAATCAAATGTTGCATGCCTTTGCGACTGGTACTTTGCAGTTTTCTTGTCTTCTCATTCTCGTGTCAACACGCCTGATTAAACTCGTCTCTAATGATGGGGATTAAACAAAACAAACGCTTCTTTTGGCTCGGCTCCCGAGAAAGTACCAGATGCAATTGTTTAAATACTTTTTCCTCACATACTGGAAGGGGAAATTAAAAAATAAGTGTATTATTAGTACGAACTCTTTTTTTCCCCACTTTTTAATTTTCCAAATATTTCATTTTTCTTCTGAAATAATCTTTGTACATTTTTTTTTTTATTTTGACTTTTTTCCCATAATGTTGTAATTGTTCCCCAACCAAATTTTCCCCATTTTTTCTACATAAAATTTTTTTTTGTGAAGATTTCAACTTTATGCCTAATATGACAATTTTATTCTCATAAAAGTGACTTTTTTCTTGTCAGAATGTGTGCATGTTTTCGTCTTGATATTTTGACTTTATTCCCATAAAATTTCCAATTAACCCATTTTTTTCTGTACATTTTCTCATTAATAATTCTCATAAAAGTGACTTTAGTCTCATATTTTGCCTTCATTTTTGTAACATAACTTTTTCATTAATTTTCCAAAAACGACATTTTTATTTATTAGTTTTATTTATTTTTCCATAATATTGCAACCTTCAAAACCAGTGTTTTTTTCCTTTAACATGTCAACTCTACGCTACTAAAAAGACATTCCACATCGTATTACAAGCTTATTCTTGTGAAACTGCATTTTTCCCCTATTAGTATACAAAGTTTTTCTCATAATATTTTGACTTTATTCTCATGAAATTGCATTTTCTAAATTATTTCTGCTGTTATTAATTTCCCATCTTTTTCCAACATTCTTTCGGTAAATTTTCATCTCATAATTATGACTTTAGTCCCATATTTTGTCTTTATTTTTGTAACATAACTTTTTCCCTAAGCTAATTTTTCAAAAATGTCAACTTTTATTCATTTATTTTGTTTCTGTTTTATTTTTCGTTAATATTTCAACTGTATGCTACAAAAATGACATGATTTATTTTTTTAATATTACCAGCTTATTCTCCTAAAAGTTTTTTGTTTTATTTTGACTTTACTCTCCTAAAATTATAGTTTTTTTAAAATTACTGCTGTTATTTATTTATTTACTCCAGAAGACTGGAGTTTCACTGACTCATGGGTATTTGACAAACACTGAAGTTTTGCTGATTTAATGGTATTCGACAGCAACTCGAGTTTGACTGACTCACGGGTACTTAAGTGAAACTCGGGTTTCACTGATTTACGAGCACTCAGTGAAGAGTTGTGTCTCACTGGCGCATGAGTACTAGACAGAGATTCATAGTGCCTTGACTCACGGGTACTTGACTGAAAATGCTGTTTGACTGACTTGTGGATGCTCCACAAAGACTCACTCACTCACTCACGGGTACTTGTCAAAACTCAAGTTTCACTGACTCGGGGTACTCATCAAAGACATTTATTTATCGACTCGTAGGTGCTCGACGCAGACTCAAGTTTCACTGACTTACTGGTGCTCAACAAACACTCACAGGTTCCTCGGTAAAGACTGCAGTTTCATAAGACAGGAGTCTGACTAACTCACGGGTGCTTGAAGAAGATCGGCGTTTTACCGACACATGGGTGCTCGACAAAGACTCAAGGTTCACTGACTTACGGGTACGCAACAAAGACTGGAGTGTGACTGACTCGTGGGTAAAACGATTTATATATTTCCCATCTATTTTTGTAAACGTTATTTTCGTCATTATGACTTTGACATCCGTTTTGGATCTTTTTATGGCTCTGGGAATAACCGGAACCCAAACACTCAGTGAGAGAAAAGATCCCTGCCTCCTTCTCTTACCGCCGCCGTTTGTCCAAATCATCAGGGGGCGCTTGTTGCAGGTGAAGTATTTAAGGCCCGCATCCCCCAGGCGCCGCTGTAAGTCTGACAGTCTATTCATCCAGCCGGGAAGCACACGGCCGGATCCGAAATCCATCTATCCACAGCCATGGGGTCGGCCCGGGGCCTACACTTTGTCTTCTTGCGGCTCAGATGTAAAGTGACCATCAAACGTTTTTCACATAATAATGAAAATGGTATTCATCGTATTCTTAGGACATCCTCCCTCCTCCTGCATGATGAGCTGCTGTTTTATATATACTGTAAAAAAAAAAAAAAACGAAATCCTACAGTTGTACATGTCTAAATAGCGATTACGTACTAGAGATGTGCAAATCATAAACGAGTCGTTCAAAATTTCAAGTTTTTCACAGGTACTTGTGGCTGTTAACTCGTTCAGATGAGCTTGTGGGTACTCATAGGTACCCAACAAATCATAAGTTTCACTGACTCACAAGTACTTGATGAAATTTTCGGTTTCCTAGACGTATGGGTTCTCGGCGAAGACTCAAGTTCATTGACTCACGGGTACTCGTCGAAAATTTGAGTTTTGCTGAGTCTTGGGCCCTTGACGAAGACTCAGGTTTTGCTGAATTATTCATATTCAGCCAAATCTTGAATTTCACTGACTCACGGGTACTCAACGGGGACTCGAGTTGGACTGATTCATAAGTACCCAATGAAGATTTGAGTTTCACCGACGCATGAGTACTCAATAAAGACTAAAGTTGCATGGACTCACGGGTACTCTTCAGAGACTGGAGTTTTGCTGTCTCACGGGTACTTGACAAAGACTCAAGTTTTGCTGAATCAATCATACTCAACAAAAACTCAGGTTTTACTAAGTCATGGGTTCTCAACTGAGACTCCAGTTTCACTGATTCACAAGTACTCAATAAGGATTTGAGTTTTACTGAGGCGTGTGAACCTGACGAAGACTAAATATTTACTGAATCACTGGTACTCGAGTTTCACCGACTCATAGGTACTTGACAAGACTTCACTGACTCACAAGTACGCATCAAAAGCTGGGGATTTATTGACTCATGGGTACTTGATGAAGACTCAGGTTTTGCTGAATCACTGATTTACGGGTAATCATCTGAGGCTCCAGTTTCACTGATTCACAAGTACTCCTCAAAGACTGGAGTTTTGCTGACTCAGCGGTACCTGAAGAAGACTCAAGTCTTGCTCAAACAAACCCCTGTACTGGACACAAACTCGAGTTTCACAGACTTACGGGTACTCAACGGAGATGCGACTTTCACTGACTCACAAGTACTTGAAGACGGAAGTTTTACTCACTCATTGGTGCTCGACAAAGGCTCAGGTTTCGGCGACTCGGTGCTACTCATTGAAAACCGGTGTTTGACTGACTCATGGATTCTTGCAGTAGACCGGAGTTTTACCGACTCACGGGTGCTCGACAAATCCTGGAGTTCCACCGCCTCAGGGTAAATTCACTCATTTAGAATTGTTTGAAGAAAACCAGAGTTTTACTGATCTGCGGGTGCTCGACGAAGACTCGTGCTTCACCGACTCCCGGGTGTTTGACCCGTTTCGGGGTTCAGCCCTGCATCTGCGTAAAGTCAGCAGTTTTTACTTTGGAAAACGTCCAAAACGCGCGGAAAAAGACATTTGAAGTTGTCGTGTTGTGTTCATGACCGACAGGCGGTGGACCTGCGCCCGGTACGCGCGGTACGCGCGGTACGCCCGGTACGCCCGGCCCTTCGCACTCGGGGCCGAATGAGAGACCCCAGCGACGTGATTGGCTGCCGTCTTAATAAACTTCACTCCGCGTCGTCCAATCACAAGCGCGCGCGCGGGAGAGAGCGAGAGCCTGTCCCGCTTTATCGCTAATCTGGTCCCGGCAACGCACCCGCACCCTGGCACCGCCGCGGCGCCCCGCGCACTCCCTCGCGCGTCTGCAGTGACTCACTGGCACCTCATCATCATCCCCACCATCATCATCGTCGTCCGGTGATGATACCGCATCTCCCGGCTCCCTCTCGCACGCGC
>QODF01000088.1:250512-264572 GCA_024372805.1 Oostethus manadensis | reverse complement strand
CTTGGAATTCCCTAATTTTGCCCACCTCTGTGTGGGTTTAGTGAATTTTCATTACCCTAAGGGAGGTCAAATGTACAGCCCGCTGCTTTTGGAGTATCGGTGAGATTTCCCACTTTGTTGGGCGGTCATTCAACGCACCGTTGCGAGAAACTTTTATATGAAACACCTCGGCTTTACTTACGTGCTTTTTCACATGACAGCAGTCGTGTGTGTTGCAAATGTTGACCTGAAATCAGAGGAGAACAACCACGTCATGTCGGCAGGGGGGTTCGGAGGGGGAAGTGCGAGCCGTCGGAAAGCGTAACCGTAAGAGTCGGAAGGGTGGGAATGATTATTTTATTGCTGGTTGAAGTGCAGTATTAATAGTTCTGTCTGTTTACCAATTTTATGATCAAAATTTGCAAAAATGACATTTGCGGTGACACCTCTCAGCCAAAATAGCAGTCGTGCCAAAATGTCGCGTCGCTGCTGGATGTTAACGGCATGGGAGTGATGCGGCAAGGTTATCTTTTCCAAAAGGGGAAGGTTCCAGGGCCCTGCGATTGACTGGCGACCAGTCCAGGGTGTAGCCCGCCTCCCGCCCAAGGTCAGCTGGGATAGGCTCCAGCATACCCGCGACCCTAATGAGAATAAGTGGCATAGAAAATGGATGAATGGAAGGTTTCAGGCAAAAATGGAGGACGAGAGGCCGACGGACTCCCGCCTCCAGTCCTTATTTTTTTTGCAGTGGTCATTTACCTGCTGACTGCTTTGGAGCAACACCTGTACAAGAAAGTAGAGTATGGATTATACGTGTTATGTAAACATCTTTCCACAGCAATAAGTATGTTTACTGTTTTGATAGGACACTTACCATTCCGGGTTCTGAAGGCGACCGGTCCTCATCGCCGCGTCTCAAGGCGTAAGTCCCCGTTCTGCCACTTCTCCGTTTCATCCCCAAACGTTACTCCTCCTCCTTTTCTCCTGGAAAGCTTCTGGCGCGTCGCAGCTCGTCATGCGTGGCGCCATAAATGGCATTTTTGCAAGTTTTCCGACGGGGAACGTGATTAGCAACAAGATGTGACGTATGAAGGCAAAGGTATGCATTTTCAAGGCTGAAGCCGGCATTTTCCAGCATAAAAATGGCTAAGCGGAGCAAAAATATAAATATGATGTGATGTGTAGTATCGTAAACTGGTAACAAAGTCTTAGTTACTGTAATGTTTGCAGGTTTGAATGATCAGACACAACAATCCCGAACACGGGCTACTGTTGCCGCCGAATCCCCGCCGAGCTAAAACTCAACTTTGAGTCTCATCCGTGTCTAAAATGCGGAGTTTTCTCCCATTATGCCTGCTAAATTGGCTCACAGGAGCGTAAAGGTGACTATAGGGGTGTTATTTCACGTCTAGAGGGCTCTAGTCGTGTATTCCGACGGTTGTAACGAGATTCTCTGTGCTCTAACTACCCAAAATGTCGCATTTGTAAACAAGGAACCGTCTCAGAAATGCGCTCATCATGGTGGGCCCGGAATGAATGGACAACAACTGCAGTGACATCGCTTGTCTTGTCCAAAAGTGATTGCACGGATTACGGGTCGTGTTTATAAATCATCCGTGTCCCATCTTCCCGGGTTCCACGTGTAATTGTCAAAAGAACATTGGGCCCTCTACCCCTCCTCCTGCGCTTTGCATCTGTCCGGCCGCTTGCGACGCTCCCGCTGGATTTGGTGCAACGTTTGTGCACATCCTGCCGCGTCCTACAAGAAGGAAGTGCAAAATCTGGAAAAAACCCAAACAAACGTTAAAAATGGACAAAGCTGCTGTCTTTTAGCAATTCTAACGACATTCCAATATTAAAAGCAATAATATTGTCATTTTAGTGGCAAAGGGGTTGAATTTAAAACACACAAATTTGATACGTTTTTATACATTTATTCATGTAACATGACTGCTGTTTATTTTGAAATGTTCTTTCTTCTTGTAAATGTTGTATTTCTATAAATGACTTTATTGCTATAATATTTTGACTTTATTCTGTAATAGTATATATTTTTCCCAACCTAATTTTCCAAAAATTACAACATAAATATATTTTTTAATGATATTATGACTTAACCCCCCCCACCTAATTCTTCCTACTAAAAGGATGTTATTTTCCCTCATTAAATTACAACTTTTTCTTTGTGTATTTTCACTTTTTTCTTGTAAAATTTGTGCTGTTTAACAATTTATTTTAAAATGTTCAAACACTTTCCTTTTGTAAATTTTCTATTTCTATAAATGACTTTTTACCCGTAATATTTTGACTTTATTCTGTAGAAATAATAATAAGCGATGACAACTTTATTCCATGTTTTTTCCATAATATTATGACAAAAATATATATATTTCAACTCCATCCTGCTAAAATGATGTTGTAAAATTACAGTCTTTTTTGTTGGGTTTCAACTTTATTTAGTCAAATTTGTGCTGTTTAACAATTTATTTTAAAATGTTCAAACACTTTCCTCTTGTAAATTTTGTATTTCTTTAAATGACTTTTTACCCGTAATATTTTGACTTTATTCTGTAGAAATAATAATAGGAGATGACAACTTTATTCCATGTTTTTTCCATAATGTTATGACAAAAATATATATATTTCAACTCCGTCCTGCTAAAATGATGATGTCTTTTTTGTTGGGTTTCAACTTTTTTCTTTGAATATTTGACTTTATTTAGTCAAATTTGTGCTGTTTAACAATTTATTTTAAAATGTTCAAACACTTTCCTCTTGTCAATTTTGTATTTCTATAAATGACTTTTTTATTCCCGTAATAGTTAGACTTTATTCTGTAATTAAAAAAAAATTAAAATAAAAAATGACCACTGGATTCCATGTTTTTCCTTAATATTATGATTTTAAAAAACCCTCATAATATTATAATAATATTATTGTTATATTTTGTAATATTTTGACTGTAAAACTAACACGTTTTTTTCCATAATATTATGGCTTTTTTTTGCGTCCCATATTTTGACTTGTTCAAAAGACTGCTGGTGTTGTTATAAAGTGATAGATTTAAAATGAAAAAATGAACACTGCAAAATGAAGCATTAAAAAAAAGAAATCATAACAAAAAATATCGCGGCTAGTCCGTGTTTTGCGTCATGTTGGGCTTTTGCTGCGGCATTTTCTCCACATTTCCCCCCCGAAGCAACCGGATATTTGAGGTCCCCCGGACTGGCCGTGTGTTGCCCAGCAAGCCCCCAACCGAGGCCGGGCCTGTAGCGGCACAATATGCCGAGAAGCGTGGGAACAGTCGTCGGCAGCCGCACTTCCAAGTGTCGCTGACATTTTCCACGTGAGACCGGAGGGGCCTCGGGCGGAATCATTCTGGGACTGAAATGCGAACGACAGCGCGGCGCTTCATTGCTATTCATAAGACTTATCGGCCATAATCAGGGAGAGCGAGAACAATGTTCGCCATCCCCGGCCAAGCAGAGCGGCGGCGGTGCGTTCAGCCCCCTCGCTCGCCCTGAAGGACAATTTATCACGGAGCACCCGCGTGAACACAAACGCCGCGTGGCGTATCGGTAAATAAAACATACATTTACAGCGCCAAATGACCTTCCCGCAGCAATGAGCGACCGTTTCTGCTTCTTCCCTCACATTTGGATGCTTTTGCAGAGATTCGTCGGTATCGCGCTTAATGGCATCATTACACAGCCGCTCGCGGAAGCCACGGAGGCCCCCCGTGGCTGTGGGCACCCGCTTGAAGGCGAGCATGGCTGCCGATTGTTTTGAAGGGGACGGTGCAGCGGCTGTAAAAGACTCGTCGCGATTACAGACTAATAAGACAGCTCACGTGTAACCGGCAAGGAAACTGCGGCTCTTTGAGGTCTAATTAAGGACGCCTTCTAGGCGTGTGGGCTTCCCAGCATGCCTTGCGGGTTATACATGAGTATGAGTTTTCTTTTTGGTTGCACTCTGATGATGATGTGATGACTTTGGGCAAAAATATTACCGTGTGACGATTCGGTATTCTAATTACAGCTCCGAAATGTGTTATTTTGAATTTTTTTCCCTTTATTGATATATTTATTTCAAGCACAAATGACTCAACATGCATACGGTGCAACCGCCCTCCTTTTTGTTCATGCAAAAGAACAGATATTTGGTTGATTTACGACTTTTTGTGTCTGGTTTTCCATTTTGTTAGCGAGCTAGCTCGGTGCTAGCTTTGACGTTTTGTGACAAAAATTCATTAAGAACATGGTTGGACTCACGCAGAGTGTTAATAACAGGAAAAGGCGTGTGAGAAATTGTCCAATAACTGGAAAATGGCAAAATTTGGCTGTAAATTCTTGACGTTAACCGAAAAACACACGCTAACCGGGGGCGTATGCTCCCCCGAGTGTACTTATATTTTTGCACTGGGTAACCCACTTTTGGGGGCAAAAACATTTCAATCAACTACAGTTTTGATCCGAAATAACAGATATTTGGTTGATTTCCGGCTTTTTGCGTCTGGTTTTCCATTTTGTTAGCGAGCTAGCTGGGTGCTAGCTTTGACGTTTTGTGACTAAAATACACCGTTGGACTGGCGCAGTGCATTTTTAACACGAAAAGACGTGCGACAAATTGTCCAGTAACTGGAAAATGTACACAAACCGAGGCAAAATTTGGCTGTAAAGTTTCACTGGTAAAGACGCTAACCAGGGCGCCATGTTCCGAGCGCAAATTACCAATTCTATTTTTACATTCTGCTAAATGTTTTTTGGTACATAAAGATTTGAATCCACTACAGTTTTCATGATAAATACCAGGCAAATTTCCCAATTTTAACCTGCGGATTTCCATTTTGTTAGCACGCTAACAGGATGCTAGCGTCGATGTTTTGCTACACAACGACACTAACAACACCGTTGGACGGATAACATGACAAAACATGCAACATATTCGACGCTAAACGGAAAACGGACGTGAACCGCGGCGGAATTTTGCGGTACATTTTTTGCCGTCATCCGGAAAACAGGCTAACGCTAGCCATTTTGTTAGCACGCTAATAGGGTGCTAGCAGGGAGGTTTTGTGGCACATTAAGAACGCGAGCACGCGGTCAGAACAGGACGCGAGCCGGAAAATGGACGCAAAAAGTTGGGTCCTTTCGAAAGGATTTTTGCTTTGACGTGATGCCCGGGAATACGGGACCGTTTGCGGGTCTGTGGCGGTTGTCCTATTAGCGACACCTTCTAAAAATCGAATTTAACAAAGTTGCGGAAAAACGTGAGAATTTTGCCAATCACAACAACAGGAACAAGGCCAGATCGCAGGGTGGGATATGTTTCTGCCACAGGGTAGAGAATATTCCATTCCTAACAGCAGATTATTGATTATGTTGTTAGGAACGAAATATGTTCCACTATGTGGTAGATAAGCATAAACCTGCTGCCATGCTTATCCAAACCAGAGTGGAAAATATGACATTCCTGACAACAGATTACAGATTATGTTGTGGGAAATGGAATGTTAGGAGTGGAAAATATTTCATTCCTAACAACATATTATGGATTTTGTTGTTAGGAATGGAATATGTTCCACCCTTTTTGGATACGTACTGCAACAAGTTTGCGCTTGACATGACAAAAGGCCAAATCGCCATAACAGATTATGGATTATGTTGTTTTGAATGGAATATTTAAACTACTCAATTTCTAACAACAGATTATAATTGATGTTGTTAGGAATGAAATATGTTCCACTATGTGGTAGATAAGCATAAACCTGCTACCATACTTATCTAAACCAGAGTGGAAAATATAACATTCCTGACAACAGATTATGTGGTTAGGAGTGGAAATTATTTCATTCCTAGCAACAGATTATGGATTGTGTTGTTAGGAATGGAATATGTTCCACTCTTTTTGGATACGTACTGCAACAAGTTTGCGCTTGACATGACAAAAGGCCAAATCGCGGGGTGGAATATTTTTCTACCACAGAGTAGAAAATATTCCATTCCTAACAGATTATGGATTATGTTGTTTTGAATGGAATATTTAAACTACTCAATTTCTAACAACAGATTATAATTGATGTTGTTAGGAATGAAATATGTTCCACTATGTGGTAGATAAGCATAAACATGCTGCCATACTTATCTAAACCAGAGTGGAAAATATAACATTCCTGACAACAGATTATGTGGTTAGGAGTGGAAATTATTTCATTCCTAGCAACAGATTATGGATTTTGTTGTTAGGAATGGAATATGTTCCACTCTTTTTGGATACGTACTGCAACAAGTTTGCGCTTGACATGACAAAAGGCCAAATCGCAGGGTGGAATATTGGGGTATGACATGACTCGATTCAACCTTTGCAGATTTTCCCTCTAACTGAGTTTTTGTCAGCACTTGCCAGGAGGCTTCTAGTCTTAGATGGTTTGAATTCTGACTTTACCTTTCAACTGACCCTTTTCTTGTCTTTATTCAGGCTTTTGGCAAGCTGGAGCTGAGGTGTCCAGAGCTTTTCCTGTTCTGGATGTTAGGACCTGAACTCCAACAACCGACATTCACCTGAATTGTCAGGATGGGGAATTCTGAGAAAGTCCCGATATTCGGCCAGGACGCCGTCTCACGGCTTTCAGCTTGAGGAAGAGAAACAAGCAAGGGTGTGGGTGGACTTTAACCATGACCGACCAGGCGCACTACAACAGGAGCATGTCACCTCGCAGAGGCCCGTCATGGATGTATCCCACCATGGCTTTTTTTCTGCTCTGGATGGTGCTCATGTCCATGTGTGTGGTCGGAATTCGAGGTCAGCAGTACCCCGTAGTCACCACCAACTATGGGAAGCTGCGGGGTGTGAAAGTCACACTACCCAATGAGATCCTGGGACCAGTGGAACAGTACCTGGGGATTCCATACGCCTTGGCCCCAACTGGGGAACGGAGATTTCAGGCACCGGAGCCACCCATGTCCTGGCCAGGCATCAGGAATGCTACTCATTTTGCTCCGGTTTGCCCCCAGTTTTTGGAAGATCGCTTCTTGCACAACGATATGCTCCCTGTGTGGTTCACGGCCAACCTGGATACGGTGGTAACCTACGTGCAAGAACAGAGCGAGGACTGCCTATACCTGAACGTCTATGTCCCCACCGAGAATGGTAGGTCCAAGGTTCTTGGTGGGTGTCGGGGTGTCTTTCCTTTCACTATCTTTAGTGTTCATTAAGCTTGACTCGGGAGAAATGGTGCCTCTTTTACCTCCACGATTCAAAACAATGAACAGAGAGGCCAATGGCACCCTGGGGTGTTTGCGTTCTTAGCTGATAATTAAGGGAGAACAACACGCAGCAAATTAGCTGATGCAGCTGCCGTGTGCATAAGTTGACTTCCACTTTGCGTGGGCAGTTCTGGGCATGGGTAGGACAACGGGGACCGGTGTCCCCCTAATACGAGGTCCCAATCGACAACATAATCATTCTCACAATGAATTTTCAACCTTTCGTGGTTGGATAATTTACGGTGCTGCACCGTGCCCCAGTCCAAGTGATCCAACGTGCTTAATGGGAGTCGAACTTTGCCAACTTTTAAAATAATACTGTCAAGGAACCAATCATTTAATAGGGGGCGTAAAAGTACAGTATGTGGTTTTAAAGACAAGGCAAACCTTATTCTGGTCTACTTTTAACTTCAGTATTGGGCAATGCAAACTGTTAGCTAGTGGTGTCCAAAGTGCAGCCTGGGGGCCATTTGGGGCCTGCATATCCTTTTCCACACTGTAGATAATAAATAAATGAAACAAAAAGGTCAGCAAACATGGAAAGCTAAAGCCAGAAGGCATAACGGTGACATAACAGTCAAAGCGCTGTCTTTGAATTTATGCAAAAAATCCACGGGTAGTTGCTTTGCATATTTCAATCATTCGTTCATTTTCTATGCTGCTTATCGTCATTAGGGGTCGCGGGGATGCTGGAGCCTATCCCAGCTAACTCCGGGCGAGAGCCGGGGTACACCCTGGCCAGTCAATCGCAGTCTTTGAATATTTCCATATTTTAATTCCTGAATTCCTAACCGATTATGTAGTTGAAAATGTTTTTTTTTAGCAAGTAACTAAAATAAACACATTCCTAAGCAACTCACATTTCCAAGCAAAATGACAAATATTCCATTCCCAACAACATATTATGTATTATGTTGTTGGGAATAGAATACAGTATGTTCTGCTATGTGGTAGATAAGCACAAACATCTTGCCATAATTATCTAATACAGAGTGGAAAATATTACATTCCTGACAACAGATTATGGATTATGTTGTTAGAAATGGAAAGTTAGGAATAGGAGTGATTCCATTACTAACAACAGATTATGGATTATGTGTTAGGAATAGAGTCTTTTCATTCCTGACAACAGATTATGGATTATGTTGTTAGGCATGAAATATTAGGAGTGGGAATTATTTAATTCCTAACAACAGATTATGGATTATGTTGTTGGGAATGGAATATTTTCCACCCTGTTTGGATAATTACTGCAACGTGTTTGCGCTTACAAAAGGCCAAATCTCAGGGTGGACTATTTTGCTATTTACCACTATTAGATCATGTCCCTCATACAGAGGGTTGCTTCAGGAAGGGCATCCGATGTAAAACTCTTGCCAAATCCAAACATGCGGAAAGGATTCGCTGTGGCGACCCCTGATGGGATAAGACGAAAGGACAAGAAGGAGAAGATCACAGAATAGAACATATTCCATTCCCAACAACAGATTGTGCAATTGAAAATGTTTTTAAAGTAACCAAAGTAAACTGAATATCACATTTCAAAGCAAAATGGGAAAATATCCCATTCCTAACAATTCTGATTATGAATTATGAATCATGGATTATTATTATAAAGAATGTTATTATGTAGGAAAGGAATATTGAGAGTGCAAAATAATGGACAATGTTTTTATAGTGTTAGGAATGGAATATGTTTTTTACTGTGGTACATAAGCGCAGACGAGTTGCAGTACGTCTCTAAAACAGAATGGTAAATATTTCATTTCTAAAAACACAATCCATAATCTGTTGTTATGAATATAATAGCAATAATATTCCATGGCATAATATTATTTAATAATATTAGGCTTTTAATATTCTCCACTTCAAATAAATTCCCCTCCTAACATTCCACTCTTAATATTCAATTTCTAACAACAGATTATAGATATTTTTATGGATTATGTATGACTGGAATATTTTCCACTCTGTTTTAGATAACTGCAAACATGTTGCATTACTTATCTACCACAGAGTTGGAAAACATTCCATTCCTAACGCCAATGACTCTGATTATGAAATTGTGGGGCACAAGATATAGTTTTCAAGCAAATATTGATAACTTTGTCATATTTTGTTATTGTTTGTGCACACCTGCAGGTAAGAACGGCTCAAACAAAGTTGGATTTGACAAACTCTACCTGTGTGACATCACCGCTTTGAAAAAAACAACTTGGTTAAAAATAGCGGCGGCTCATGGGCCGTGGCTTCAAGGGGTTTGGTAGTCGACAAAAAACGGTATCTTCGGTGATGGTAAAGGGATGGGCGTCATTGAGCCAGAACATTTTTAAAAAAGAGCAGAAATGGAAAAAATTGCTGTAATTTTGCGAGTAGAAAGTCAAAATATTCAGACAAAAAAAGTCCAATTTTATGGGAATAAACTTGTAATATTGTGAGTAAAAACAATGTCATACTAGTAACAGACTTCAGTTTTATATTTTAAATGTCGAAATCTTAAGAAACAAACAAAACAATTTAAAGTTGTCATTTTTGGAATATTCGGATGGGAAAATGTATTTGGGAATAAAGTTCAAATATTGTTGGAATTTCATTGTCATAATGTCGTCATACTATTACAATTAAAAATAGTTTTTGTTTTATAATGCGTAATGTTTTGCGCAATTTTTCACGCATTAAAAATAACATTCCAAATATAGAACCTTCTTTAATCCGGACCATTTAAAACGCCCAATTCAGAGATTATCTTCTGAAATTGTTCACCTTTGAAAAAAAAGGATACGGCTCTCCCGAAAATACCTTTGAAAATGTGTGTCCTGAGCCCAAAAGCTTCCCGACCCCTGGACTGCGTATGAGCTGTACAGTGCATGTAAAGGTCATTTAAAGGTCATTCGAACGCACCGAGATGACGCACGGGCGGTTGTGAGAAAAACGCTGTGCCCGGGAGTGACATGCCCATCGCCGTGTAAGTGCTCCCCTCGCTGCCGTCCCAGTCCGACTCAGCCCACCCGGCGATTTGGCCTTTTGTGATGTCAAAACACCTGCCAGCCCAGGATCAGGGAGGGATTACCTCTATTACCGACTCTCAAGGGGCTTGACAGATTAGGCGGCATCGGTTCTTAGAGATTGGAACCGAGACAGTCCACTTTACAGCCCGGGTCGACGACCATGCGGGGATGACGGCGCCGTCACAGCCTCGCCACCCCTTTCCCAGATTGATGTCCCGTAAACACGCGAGGAAGCTCTCAGGTGAGTCTTTCCCAGTGACAGGAATATTCGGCTCTCACCGCCAACTAACTTTGCTGCTCTGCGGTCATTATTTTGCCCCGCCCCCATTTTTTCTGTTGTTCTTCTGCTGCTGTTGTTTGATTGTACTTTTAGACAGGGGTCGATAAAAACAGAAAGTTGCGGGTCACAGGTGGTCCCGGGGCCACACTGTGGTGTAGAACCCAGGACAGTACCGTAGAACCTCGGTCAGCGTCCGTCCCGGTTAGCATGTTTTTGGTTAAGGTCAGAATTTTGCCTCGGTTTACAAACTTTTTCCGGTGAGCGTGTGGCGCGGCTCTGGTCTTGTCGGGTTCCTAATGTAATATATTTTTTTAAATCACACAACGTCCTAAACTTCTGACAAAGAAGCTAGTTGCTAACAAAATGTTGACCCTCAAAAGCATCCTTGTGCAGTTTTTAATGCTTAAAACTTTTCTAAAGCATACAAATGACAAACAAAAGGGATAGATGAGCATTTAAGGTTACCATTAGCTTCAGTGAAGACGTGATTCTTCCGAAGGCACCGTGTGAGACACCACACGGACGCCACCTTCCTGTTTTGCCATCGATTATTTCTGGAATTCAACGAGTATAGTACCAGCAGTGTGGAACCCGTTGTGTTTCTCGCCTTCTTTATCAAAATGTTGGCAGTTCCCAGGGTTATCGAGGTGAGAAACACTACTAGTTACGAGAAACAACTCATGGCAAAACAGGAAGGTGGCGTCTCGCTGCCACATGGCGCCTCCGGCAACAAGACCGGCAGCTTTCTGGAACAGATTCGTTGGACCTCTCGTGGGAAAAATGGGTTCAGTTAGCGAGCTTTTTGCTTGGAGTCGAGCTTCTGGAACGAACCGACGACGTCGGCCAAGGTTTTGACTGAATATGTGACAGTACAAGACACAAAAAGCAACCCTGCCTTGACACCCTGTTGTATGCGCTACTCTCCAACATGCCGCTCCTTGTTTTCCCGGGTTCAGCCCGTGTCTCCGGCTGTTGTGGAGTCTCATTCCTGGGCACATGAACACGTATGGCACTCGTGCACCAAAAAAAAAGGGAATCGGACCCAGCTGCTCGTCGCTAAGGTTTGGCATCAGAAATCAATTTTGGCGTTGTGCAAAAAATCAAAAGCCACTGGGAAAAACTCGTTTCCACAGTAAAATACAGAAATATATTATATAACATTCAAACACACATATATGTAAATACATATTGAAAAAAAAAAACAATGTACAGTAGTTCTCCATAGCAGTCCAATGTGACTAAGCAGATGAAGTACTCTTATTAGTATATTTGTATTGCTACATGGCAAACAAGTTACCAGTAGGTGCAGTGGATTCTCAGAAAACAAACAAGACCCGGCATTCATGATGTGCACGCTCTTAAGTGCAATTAGTTGGAAGGGGTGCGTGCACAAAAGTAGCAGCCTGGCTTTCAATCAGCCATCAATTTTGTGAATGTTATAGGGGTGTTATTCATGGGTAGAGGTCTCTAGTGATGTACAGAAATGTATGTGGAAGGTTGTAAAAAGGCTTCCTGTGCTCTAATTAGCAAAATATTCCGTTTCTGAATAAGGGAGCGTAGTTCATGGACATGTACTCATGGTTGGGTCTGGAACCAGTCAACCATGATGAATGAGGGATTACTGTATAGACATGCGGGGGTAATCCCTCGCTACTTCAGGCCTCCAGTTTTGGATTGTTGGTCAACAATATAGTCAACATGACTTTTTGGTCTTAATGAATCATTTCCAAGCACAAAAATGGCTAAATAAAGTTCAATTCTACTAGAAAGCGTGCGCTCACTAGAGGTCATTGATGGGATAGTAGCCACTGCAGGAAGCACTAAACAAACAGGAAATACGATGGCTTACTTTCTCCTATTGTGTCAACTTTTTAGGTTAATATGAGTTAGTAGGTGGTTTTAGGGCTGTTATTTTCTGTTTAGAGGGCTCTAATAATGTTAAAAACTATATTCCGAAGGCGGTAGACAGGTTTTCTATGCTGTAACGACTACTCATCACGGTCAACTGGTCTGGAACCAGTTGATGGCGACAAACGAGGGATTTGTGCATCAGTCCCTACGGATGATCCACGCTCTACACGGCCGTTAGGTACCGAGACCGCCTGTGAAAGGTAGAAATGTCTGTTTAGTGGAGATTGGCATTCAGAAACAACCCTGCTGCTCAGCGCAGTCCCGTGCGGCTTTGACAGCAAAACAGACGAGAAAAGTAGCTGGCTTGTTCGCTTCAAAGAGCCGACGCTGCGGGCCGGGTCGGACCCACCGCTACTTGACGAATGATACTTGCATATCCTGCTTTGATACGGAGAAGTGTAAATGACTTTGGGAATGACTTATCCTTCAGTTATTGTTTGAAACCGCCTTCTAAATGAGCATAAAGGGGTCTTTGTAGCCTGGTTTATTTGATATGTTGTCGCCAGCCCCGCCCTGCACAGTAAACATCGCTGTGAAGAGATGTTTCTATAACATGTATAATGCATTTTGTAAACAAGACACGACTTACGCTGTTGGGTGCCAACTTTGAAGTCGTTCTTTCTTTCATGCTGCACTTATACCGTACTTTCAAGCCAAATGCTGTAAAGGCGCTCCTTCATAGCAGTCGTCAGCGAAATGATCACTGCGACACGGGAACTTGAGGTGGGCTTCCATTGGTCGCTCGTTCTCTGCACTTGCTTCGTCCATTTTTGTCCTAAACCTTTCTCGTTCGGGGAAAAAAAACTTACAGCATTACTCTAATTCTGTTAACATCCAGCAGCAACACAAGGTTGGGGCATGACTACTATTTTGATGACAAATATACCGAACCAAGTAGAGTTGCAACGATTAATCGACCAATCGATTATTAGTCTATTTTGGTAATCAATTAATCGTTTCATAAAATAAAAATGTACTATAAATATCCTGATTTTAGCCACTCTAATGTAAGTATTTTTTAATTTCCTCAGTGATCCAGACATCAGATCCTTTGTGTTTCAGGAAAAACGAGATACTTCGCACACAACACCTTTGACTTTGGAAAAGAGCTATCAACATTTTTGCCTCTTTTGAAAATCTTGCAAAGCAAACCACTGCAGAGATGTGTGCGTAGAGCGTGTGGAAAAGTATTCCCACGCTAAGTAAATGCCATACTTGTACTTGCGCTTAGGAAAACGTCTACATTTCTGCACTCTCTCCATGATCTCTTACCATGCATACACACAAAACCTACTGGTTGAACAGGGAAACTGCAGTAGAGTGTTTGTGATGTTTGTCAGCTGATGGTTTATACGCTGCCACTTCAATTTCGGTGACTGAGATCTTCTTCTTCGCTAGGCATTACCGCAAAGACGGGAACATTAAAAATGTCTTTTAAAAAATCCGATTAATCGAAAAAAGTAATCGACCAATTTATCGACTATGAAAATAATCGTTAGTTGCAGCCCTAGAACCAAGTTCTACCTCGAGAAGCTCTGCTTCAGCTGAGAAGTGTAATAAGGAGGTGGAAGGAGGCCAAACTGCAACAAAATGAGGAACATGAGAGAGAACAAAGAG
>QODF01000088.1:88243-249307 GCA_024372805.1 Oostethus manadensis | reverse complement strand
AGGAGGCCAAACTGCAGGTGAACTTTAAATGCAATTTTTGCCAGCCTACCAGTTGCTTTCAAAACTCAAGCAGTGCTACATTCAACACATTAAAGTGTCAGGAAGCCTGATAATAATACGCCACGTGTAACGGTTTGCCAACAGCCGACAACGCTGGTTATCTCCGGTTCCTCCCCGTGCGTATGACATCCAATCGAAATGGAGTTAGTCTCTGAACCGTCACCCCTAACCACGCGTTCACCCAACATGACGTCCACGTGTTTTCAAATCACAGACCTCTCTCTTCCCTCTTAAACTGCTTGCCCTTATTCTCTCTTTCCCTCAACAATAGGAGCAAATTGTCTCAGAAAAGATGCAGAATTCAGCAGTAATGATGGTGGCGGTGATCGAGGTATTTTTCCATCTTTTTGCCAAACCAAAGGCCTAACTCCCTTGCATGGCAGAAAATCCCGTTTCTGATGCGCCCTTCCTATACCTCATCCGCTCTTTTGACTCTCTAATAACGATAAAAAGGTCCATTCTGAGGACCAGACGGACTAAAACTGGCTTTGCATGGTATTTTGCATCCTCAGACGACCCCCCCCCCTCCCCCAACTCACCCCAGCGCTCATTTTGAAGTAAATTGCTAAGTAACCAAAGTCTGTTGCACATTTTCCTAACTCCTAACCACTCAGCATGAGAACAACGCACATTTCAAAATATACTTCCTTGTCACCCGCAGGGGCTAGCAGGTGACGGGAGGTGCGGGGAAAACCAGCAATGGGAGGCGATTCGGTTAAAGGGCACCCATTGTCTGTTGTGAAATGGGCAAGTGCCAGAAAAGGCGCTGACATTTTTGAATCGCATTGTTATGGGCAGTTGTTCCATCTTTTACGGATATTGGTCCGGGGAGACTTAATCCTCATTGCGCATTCTTCTGCAGTCAGGCAGTTGCCAGGCGGCTCTGTGGGCTGTGTGTCAACGAGGAGTCCGCCTTTGCTGAGTTGTATACAAAACAGTCAGACTCAGACTGTGACCGACTGGCGACCAGTCCAAGGTGTACCCTGCCTGGATGGGCTCTAGTTGAACCGTGACTCTGGACAGAATAGAAAATCCTCTCCTACTGTATATTTCTAAATATGGTTCTGTTTCTCGGACAGTTTTTGTGCTATTTTCTAAGCTCAAAGCCTCTGAAACACCCGTCTTGAGGTCTTAAGTTCACAAAGTGCGAGAGTGACAGGCGGATCGGCGCAGCACCTGCGGTAAGCGGGGATGTTACTGGTCGATCAACCTTCCTACGCTCACCACTGGCTCAAGATCCCGGACAGAAGTCAGTTTCCTCCACAGGGTGGATCAGCTCACCCTTAGAAATGAAGAGATTGTTCGTCCGGGAATGGATCCGAGTAGCCATTGGAGGCAAGGGGTTTTAGGCATGCCCAACCTGGGACACCTGGGAATGCCTTTGTGTCTTCCCCGGTGGAACTGGTAGAGGTAGCTGGAAATAGAGAAGTCTTGGCTTCCCTACTGAGACCCAAACCCATTCATCCTGCATCCTTTCCGCTTATCCGAGGTCAGGTCACAGGGGCAGCAGCCTCAGACAGGAAACCCAGACTCCCGTCTCCCCGGATGCTTCATCTGGTGGGTTTTCCCAAAGGTCTCCTACTGGTTGGACGTGCTTTGAACAGATCTTCAGGGAAACGTCCTGGCCTCATCTGGCTCTACTCCCAAGTTTCTCTCGGAGGACAGAGCTCCTCATCGTATCTCCAAGGGACAGCCCAGCCACCAGGGACCCGCATTGGTGCGCCGCTTGCGGTGATGTGGACTCTGCATCGGCCCGTCGTGGTGATGAGAGAGCTGAGCCCAAAGCTCTCAACTTACAATATTCGCTCCATGAGCAACCCAAAACCAGGTTCTGGAAAACCGCAGCGTTATCGGACTGCAGTCTATTCCTTTAACGCATTCATCTACAAAAAAAACTTCATCCATTACAACACCCAACTGCCGCAGTAACCAGGATCTTTTTTTTTCCAGTACCGGGCCACACCTGAGGCACATTTAGCTGTGCAAGTTTTATTGCCTGTCAGCGCCAGAAGAACAAAATCAGCATGAAGAGAAATATCTCACTTACTGAAATATCTTCGCGCTTGACGCCGGCCAGGCAATATGTTGGTGTTCGCAGCCTCAAGCCTGTCATCACATGAGGGATTTAGGGCGATAAAAGCAGCCCGTGTCTGAGGAAGGGAAAGCAATTGAGTGATGTGTGTCTGTGATTATAGAAGCATGTCAAACTGAATGACAACACATACTTTATATGGGGATTAGGATTCAAAATTGTTGTGATCCTTTATCCACCGAAAGGCGGTAAAAAAGACAAAGTGAGGTGCGGCATATATTTTTTCTTTTTGCAAACCAAAGCCGGAAAAACCGATCAGTTCAGTTGGTTTGGCCGTTCATCTACAGAATCAGTCAATCCTGATCAGACTTGTGGTCTGTGTATGTGGACTGCAGACTTGTAACGCACCAATGAATTCAACTAGGGATGCAACTAACGAGTGCATTAACTGATTAATCTGTTGTTTCGATTAATCGAGTAATTAAATCAATATGAACCCAACAGAAACAGGTGGTTTGGGCCACGGCGTGTCAGAACATTACATTTGTAAACCAAAAAGCAATGAATCCAATGCCAAAATAGTTGTCGATTCATTTGGATATTTGATTAATCATCGATCAATTGTTGCAGCTCGAAATTCACTCTTCTGACCAATAATTAATCCCTGCTGCGTCTGCTATCGCTCTGTAATGTGTGATCTCATGCAAGGCTTTTTGGCCATCTTGTAAACTTCTGGAACGGAAAGGAGCGTGAGCAAGAGAAAGGAAAAGGAAGATGAAGCCAAACGGACACCACAGTGCCTCCTTGGTTTCTGGTATCGGTTTGTTACAAAAGCGCATTACCTAATAATTCAATTCAGTAGTCTTTCACACCCTCTTTGTCACGGTGCGAGTTGGGAGCATGCTAACCGGCATGTTGTGTCTTAAAGACACCTTTCGAACAGTGCCGGACTCATGCAGTAACATGAGAATAGACTTGGACAAGAGTTGGACTTAGTCTTCGTTTGGGTTATAGTCCCGATTTTGCAGAAAGATACACAGGCAGGTTTGTTAGCCGCAGTGTTTGGCCGCACGGTAACCAAGACATTTTTCGACAGTCATTTTTGTCAAAAGCCGAATCCCACAAAAACCGAGGTTCCACTGTATTCATGTTTTTCGAGGAACCCAGACGCCTGAGTCACAGAATGACTGTGATCGCTCCTTCTCAGTCACAACTAGGCCCGTCAAATGATTGACAAATCACATTAACCAGAGTTTTTGAATTAATTAATCATGATTAATCACCATTTGCAACTATACCTAACATTAGTTTCTTTAATAGTACCACAACGTTTGCATCAAACTTTAACCTGGTTATGGAAAATTAGCATTTTAACATTTTAACTTTATTTTTAACTCACAAATTCACAGGTTTAGAGTTTACTTTCATACCACATTGTACATCCGCATTAAGAGTTACTAAGTGAGCGATAAGAATATCCACACATACACGCATAATAAAGATGTTGTGATGTTCGGCGTGTCCCTGAATGCATCCCCGTCATAGTAGTGACAATGAGGAAGCGTCCAAGGCTGAACAGACTAGAGACGTGTTTGTGATTCGGGAATACATATACGGTGTTGGAATTGCGCTGCTGTTGATGTGTTCAGGTCGGAATATAGTTATCAGAGTGGCAGACTCTGGGGGGCGCTACATGGGGCGCCGTCTGTGCTCATAATGATGTGTGTGCATTAATTACCCTAAAGAATTGAACATAAAATGAATTATACAACATAATAGAATAGTAGCAAAAATTGCAGTTAAATACAAATCATAATCATTTCTGACTTTGAATCTGCGTCACTTTCGTTATTTTGTGAATATTGAAGAATTAATTCCACACATGAATCTTCCTTCTACTCTCAATGACAACATGTCATTCACATGATGCCAATTTCTGCGAGATTCCGCGTCTAACAGTAAATTCCGTTTTTATTGGCCATTACTGTGAATCCACGGAAATCATAGGGCCCTAAGTGCAGTTTGACATGGCTGCAGCTTACATGGCTACCAGTTATGGATCGTTTCTATAGGAATTGTGTCCCTAAATGACTCTTGGGCTCTGTTGAAAATAAAACTAAATGGCCATCAGAGCCCCCCCCCCAATATAAACACTGCAGTCAATTGGACGAATGAACAACCAACCCGGTTTGATGGCTTTCCTCAGAGACTGTTGCGGCCTGCAGCAAGCATATCATTTAGAGCCCATGGCAACTTAATGGCGTCATTCTTGGGGTTTTTTTTACGTGCATCTGCCGCTTCAAGGTTGTTTCTGCTGCCCCACGCCGCTCCGCTGGACCTCTTCTAATGTGCAAGTGCATGAAAGCCGGAGCTAGACTGCCGCACCGCAACCTGCAATTTGCAGCGCCGTACCTAATGAGGGAGAGTCTAGCCTGGGGTTGGTACATGCCGTGCCTCATCCCCTGGCTCCATGCTGTCCCCCTTACCCCTTTGCTCGGGGAATGGAAAATAGATGCAGGGGCATTAGTAAAGCATAGGCACTCACCGACAGCACATCAGTGATTAATAGCCTGTCACTGTTCCCTTCGCGTGCCCCGCTGTTTTGTTTTGTAGGAAATGGCTATAAAATACCATTCCTGTCCTTCCAGGTAATCGTGCAAATCCCTCTAGTCAGGTTAAAAACGGGCACAAGTGTGTCCAAAATGACGGCAAATGACTTGGGCCTGACCAATCCCAGCGCTACACAGCGTTGAATTGGAAAATTGTTGGTACTCCTTTGGAGATATGAGATCAAATACAGGTACAATGCACATGTTTATGTATTTGGCACTTTGTTTAGCGGTTCTCGAATGCTATGGAATCAGCAGTGCCAAAATCAAAAGGAAATACATAAAGAGACTCAAAAAGTGCAAAAATCTACAAATGTAGTCACACTCTTTTTCCGTTTTCTTATTGCTTTTTCTGTATTGTCTTTGCTTTTTCCATTTTGCCGTCGACTTTTCTGTTTTGTCTTTGTCTTTTCCATTAGCTTTTCCCCATCGCATTTACCGGATGGTTTGAGCTGGTGAAAAAAAGCAAGGGTCCTTCTGCCAGGGTGACTAGTCCTTATCCGATTACACGATTCCTGCTCGCTGTAGCCACGTAGCTCTTAGCGCGGGTGACCGGACAAAATGTCACAGACAGGAAGTAACATCACGGCACCACCGTCTTACACGATGACATCCGTATTGAAGCTGCCGGGAGAAGCGGCTGACAGCCTGGGTGGGGCCAGTCACTACTTTTATCTTTGCTTTTTGTCGCCAGCTTGAGGCATCCGGTAAATGCAATTAGAAAAAGCAAATGGAAAAGACAAAGACAAAACAGAAAAAGCAAAGACAAAATGGAAAAAAGGTATTGCGGCCTCAAAACTGGGGAATGTATGGTAAGTTGGTACTGGATGTACATTTTGGAGGTACCTTCTGAGGCCGGCTAGCCTTTGGCGGAACTTGACGACCAGGCTAAAGGCTCCACCGTGTTCATTGTTTGGTTCATTTTTGGTACAGTAGGGGAACTTGTTTAGCTTTAATGATTTTTAAAATAAAATATAAAAACTGCCCAACAAATGTGATTATCAGAAAAATGAAAAGAAGAAGTAAAGATAAGAAGAAATTAGGGCTGTCGGCTTCCGATCTTGGCTTCTTTGGCTTCGGACCGTGACAGAAGCCATGCAACGATGTGGATTAAGAGTAAATTACACTTCATACTTGTAGGGGGAGCCTCAGGCAAGCCAAAAAAAACGATGATTCTTTTAGCGCGCACGGTCAAATCCTTCCAATGGATTTGTTTAGTGATGAGCCGCTTCAAGGTTCTCCCTTTACCTTGCTTTCGTGCAGAAGTTTGTAATCACCACCTACATATTGACTAATCAGCAGTCTTAATCACAACTGCCTTAACTGCAAATTACGCAACAGGAACAAATGAGCCGAACTGGAGAGGAGACAGATGGAGAGATTGCCAGCTTAAAGTGATTGGGAATTCTTATCAGTCCGCAGAATCGTTTCAAGCACCCCCGTGTTGCCATGTCCAAATGATAAACCGGGAAAGCCTCAAATGTTGTTCTTCGGACTCAGTCCATGTTTTAGCTTTGTTTTGTGCCATTATGGTGCTTGTTGGAAAGCTATTCAACTACAGCCGGATGTAAATTCTGTGGAATGTTACGTATGTCTTGTAACATCAGTTTATTTTGAAATGCTCTTTGCTTTGAAATCATACATAAATACTCAGTACCTCATAATGACAAGGTAAACAGAATACTAGATTTGTTGCGAAAATGATCCCTTTGTCATAACAGAATCAGACAAAATATCTTCAGAATTAACTGCATCTTACCTAACAGACTCAGACCAAACCTCCTTGACTCCTGACTCCCTCAGACGTAACGGCCTCAGACAAGGAGGCTTAAAAAAAATAACCGTGTCAGACCTAATGGGCCCCGATGAAATTCCCTAAGACGTCATGGCCTCAGATGTTACATAGACAAGTCCCTCAGACCTAACGCACCCAGATGAAGTGTCCTTGCACATATGGGCTTCAGAAAAAACCGCTTCAGAAATAATTGCATCAGACTTAAGAGACTCAAGACGAAACTCCCTCAGACAAAACGGTCTCAAACTAAACTCCCTCGGTCGTAATGGACTCAGACGAAACTCCCTTAGAGATGATAGTCTCAGACAAAGCAGCTTAGAAAATAACTGCGTCACAGATAATGGGCCTCGATGGAACTCCCTTGGATGGCGTGGCCTCAGATGTAACAAAAATAGACAAAAGTCCCTCAGACGTAAGAGACTTAGAAATAACTCATTCAGACATAACGGCCTCAAACAAAACTCCCTCAGACATGACTGACTCAGAGGGAACAGCTTCAGAAGTAACTGCATCACACATAACAGATTCAGACGAAACTCCCTCAGACATAACGGGGGAAACTCATTCCGACATAATGGCCTTGGGAAAATAAACGCTTCAGATATAACTGCATCGATACGTAATAAACTAAAACGAAACTCCCTTGGACAAAAAAACATCAGATATAACGGACTCAGAAGAAACTCCCTCAGACATAACAGACTCTGACCAAAGTCCTTTAAAGACACTGGTCTCAGACGAAACTCCCTCAGACATAACAGACTCTGACCAAAGTCCCTTAAAGATAACGGTCTCAGACGAAACTCCCTCAGACATAGCAGACTCTGACCAAAGTCCCTTACAGATAACGGTCTCAGACGAAACTCCCTCAAACATAACAGACTCTGACCAAAGTCCCTTAAAGATAACGGTCTCAGACTAAACTCCCTCAGACATAACAGACTCTGACCAAAGTCCCTTAAAGACAACGGTCTCAGACGAAACTCCCTCAGACATAACAGACTCTGACCATAGTCCCTTAAAGACAACGGTCTCAGACGAAACTCCCTCAGAACTAACAGACTTAGACTGAGTCCCATAGACATAACGGCCTTAGACAAAATGTAATTATAACGATTTTATGCCAAATGCAGTAATTATTTAACAACGGTGATGGACCAACTGGATCTGTATCCAACTGTATCAGCAGCGTCAAATGTCAAAATCAAAATTCTATGCTTTTTTTAACGAATGTGTCTTGTTTGCAGATATCCACGACGAGAATGGCCTGAAGCCGGTCATGGTTTACATTCACGGTGGCTCCTTCATGGAGGGTACCGGCAACATGATTGATGGCAGCATCCTGTCGAGCTACGGCAACGTCATTGTCATCACAATCAACTATCGTCTCGGGGTTCTGGGTGAGTGCCCCGACGAGGACCTTTTAATTAATTTAGTTATGGCTGATTGAGTCTTAAAGTGACATTGGAGGATCAATTTAATGACTAATTCACTCTCACTGTTTCACCAATGAGCTGATCATTGTAGTCAAGGACTTTTTCCGTATACGGCAAATGCAAACAGATGAACAGCCCCCTTGTTAGGATCCCTTTAACCACATTTTCTCATATTTGATGACTTTTTCACTCTTCAAAAAACATTTTGTCATGCTCGCCCGAGCTCCTAATCGTGCATTTGCAAACAATATTGACATAGACTCCAAATCGTATGTGCGTATTTAGTTAGTCAGTGGCTGACGCAGCAGCTACGCTGATCGACACAGTAAGTGATGCGCAGCTATTGCATCGTTATAGTTGCACATTACTTACAGACATGAACATTTCCGTTGCAATTGATTCAATGCCCTGAGAGTACCTGCCTGAATGTGAATATTCGTATGTATTAGAAAATCTACCTTCATAATCATAATTCTATGCCTAACTCAATTTTATGCCAAAACAACAACCACAACTCTGCACCATCGTGTGAACGTCGGGGTCGGTTCCCCTGGACTGGCGGAACGGGGTGGTGGTCCCGCTTTTCAACTAGGGGGGCCGGAGGGTGTGTTCTAACTATCGTGGGATTACACTCCTCAGCCTTCCCGGTAAGGTCTATTCAGGGGTTCTGGAGAGGAGGATCCGCCGGATAGTCGAATCACGGATTCAGGAGGAACAGTGTGGTTTTCGTTCTGGTCGTGGAACTGTGGACCACCTCTCGGCAGGGTCCTTGAGGGTGCATGGGAGTTTGTCCAACCAGTCTACAGGTGTTTTGTGGACTTGGAGAAGGCATTCGACCGTGTTACTCGGGGAATACTGAGGGGAGTGCTCCGGGAATATGGGGTATCGGACCACCTAATCCAGGCGGTTCGTTCCCTGTATGACCGGTGTCAGAGTTTGGTTCGCGCTGCCGGAAATAAGTCGGACCCGTTTCCAGTGAGGGTTGGACTTCGCCAGGGCTGCCCTTTGTCACCGATTCTGTTCACTACTTTCATGGACAGAATTTCTAGGCGCAGCCAGAGCGTTGAGGGGTTTTGGTTTGGTGGCCGCAGGATTTGATCTCTGCTTTTTGCAGATGATGTGGTCCTGTTGGCTTCATGGAGCAGTGACCTTCAACTCTCACTGGATCGGTTTCCAGCTGAGTGTGAAGCGGCTGGAATGAGAATCAGCACCTCCAAGTCCGAGTCCATGGTTCTCGCCCGGGAAAGGGTGTAATGCCATCTCTGGGTCGGGGATGAGGTCCTGCCTCAAATGGAGGAGTTTAAGTACCTCGGGGTCTTGTTCACGAGTGATGGAAGGATGGAACGCGAGATGGACAGGCGGATTGGTGCAGAGTCTTCAGTGATGCGGACTCTACGCCGGTCTGTCGTGGTGAAAAGTGAGCTGAGCCAAAAGGAAAAGCTCTCGATTTACCGGTCGATCTACGTTCCTACCCTCACCTATGGTCATGAGCTTTGGGTAGTGACCGAAAGGACATGGTCGCGGGTACAAGCGGCCGAAATGAGTTTTCTCCGCAGGGTGGCTGGGATCTCCCTTAGAGATAGGGTGAGAAGCACTGTCATCCGGGAGACACTCGGAGTAGAACCTCTGCTCCTCTGCATTGAGAGGAGCTATATGAGGTGGCTCGGGCATCTGGTTAGGATGCCTCCTGAACGCCTTCCTGGGGAGGTGTTCAGGGCACGTCAAACCGGTAGGAGACCAGTAGGAGGCCTCGGGGAAGACCAAGCTCAGCTGGCCACCCCACTGAGTATATACGGTATTTTGATGCGGTAGTCGCAGGAACAGCCAAACTATTAAACAAAGTGTGACATATAGTCTGGAAAATACAATAATATTTTCGCATTTATGGTCAAATTGAACCAATTACGCATGCTTTGTACTGTTGCTATAATGGAAAAGTTGGATGAGTATTTGGGTGAAATGTTTGAGATATAAATACTACCTATAGCAGCCAGCATCAATAAGATAGTAATAAAATACATTTTTATTTTAAGTCATGCTTTTTGTCATCGGCAAGGGGTGTGTGGAATATTGGCTCTCCTATAAGGGGCCTGAGAGCTGTCATGGTTAGAGCAGGGGTGCCCGCCCACAGAAAAGCAAGTTCGTGTGGTATACATGGAGTAAATACCTGTATGTATCGCTTCCATGTGGGACGCAAGTGAGTTCGTTCTTCACTTTAATCCAGAAACACTTCTTGTCTGTTTGCTTGGTGACTCGCAGCAGGAAAGCCAAATCAAGGCCAAACAGAAAGACACCGATTTCAAAGCGTTGTGTCAAAGTCCATCCAATCAGATCGCTCATCCCTGTGAGCCCCGACAGCCGTATTTGCATGGCATTTGATGTTGCGAGTATGCTGCGTGCCATCTTCACGCAATGTCTGAAGGATCTTGCGAGTACAGCATGTATAATCAATAAATCAAATTCCAGAAATGCAATCGTTTGATTCAACAGTATGTGATGTCCTTTTTTTTTTGCACCGCGTGGCATTTGTCTTTTGTCACGAAGGCGAGAGGTTTAGTTTTCCGTCACGGCTGTGTGCATGCTATCGCTGCTCCGCCCTGCTTTGCTTGCCATTCGTTATACGGCCAAGCCTGTCTGCACCACTCACTATATTTAGTTGCCTGGTAGCCAAGGTGCTCTGTGAGACGTATGCAGCGTGGAGAGAGACTGCAGATATGAATACCAGAGAGGAAGAAAGGGAGGTTGCAGGATGGTGATGATGCACACACGATGCCACGATACGCCAGGGCACTATCGACACTTAAATGACACGCCGTTGAGTGACTTTTTTTGCTGCCGGGCATTATCGAGAGGAACAGAAAGTGTCCAAGAGAACTTGCATATTCCTCATTTATAATTATTCGGTATTGTTTTATGCAAGTCAAACTATAACTGTTCTTTAGAAATGGTATTTTTCGTTCATATCTGCGCTTGTCGGGAACCGGGTTTACATTATTTCCTAATGGGAAAGAATGCCTCACTTTCCGTTCCACTGAATTTGTTCACAAAACAGATCCTCTTGCATGTTTATACCTGGATTGGTCCGTTACCGGAACAAGAGGAACCAAAACAAGAAGAAGGACCAACCAGAACGTATGAAGGTAACAGCTGCAACCACAGGAGGACGTTTTGGTTGGCTGGTTCCCTCAACGTTTAGAGAACGTTAGACCTTTTCAGGTTGCTGTGTAAGCCGGGGGTGGCGTTCTCTAAACATTAGTCCCTGGTTTGGTTCTGATTAACAGTTGGAGAACCAAGGACGGCAGGACATATTAACACTGACAAGACCAATCACTTTAAAAAATATTTTTAATGTAAATGGATAAAATACAACTAAATATTAGTTTAGTGATTCACAGCATTGCCAAATCCAAGAAACAAAAAAAGTTTGTACAGAACAGTTTTGAGTTTGTAAAACCAACGGCAGACACTGCTATTTTTTGAACACGCCCCTTTCAACTAATTGGCCAATTACACAGCCTTAAGAGCGTGCATATCATGAATGCTGGGTCTTGTTTGTTTTCTGAGAATCTACTGCACCTACTGGTGACTTGTTTGCCAGGTAGCAATAAAAGTATACTAATAAGAGTGACTCGTCTGGTTGGTCACATTGCCCTGCTGTTATTTTCAAGAATACTCTGATGAACATATATAAGCAAAAATCTGCCAATTTACGGGTGAATGCAGAATCAATGTGCGGGAGTTTGAGAGTCCTTCTGAACTACAAGACTTAAGTGCTTACCAAAAATGGCATGAGGGCACAAACATAGCTGTAAAGCATACAGGGGCAACTTGCGACCGTGCAGTTCTGTCAGTGTGACCGGCGGTTCCGTGGTGGGCAGCGAGCGATCCATGACCACATCTGTGCCGGATCATCCTGTCATGAGTCAACTCACATCCAGTCAGGACAAAAGAAAACTCGGTCAAGCTGGAGGACAATCCTGTAGGTCTGCGTGCTAAGATTGCACTTTCAATTTTCATCACTGCAACACACAAGAGCTGGCAGCACAGCTCCCTTAAGAGACTTCCATCCTCTGGTGTCCTATACATTCCACTTGGACTTGCTCAAGCAAAGCAAAAACAAAAAAACGCTTGCCAGACATCGGCAAAGTGGCGTGCAGGGGAGATTTCAAATGCTTTTGAAGATTATAACAAGTGTAAGAACTTTAAAACAGCCCCTCTTTGCTGCCACGCAGGATGCTAAAACTAGTCATGCACGACTTATGCTCCTCCTTTGCTTTGGATGGCGGTACACTTTTAAACTAAAAGCCAGCTGGATGACACTTCATCTGAAGTAGTTATTATTTTTCCCGTCTTTGCATTGCACTCCCAAGGGAGTGCATGTTTTCAACTCTCCTAATCGCTTTGCTTTGAAGAAATGCTTGATGTTCTCTTGACTAATTTCTTTATTTTTTTGGCGCGCGGTTAACATGCGCACGTCCTGTGTGACCGTCGATCCACATTGAAATGTGAGGAAACGCTGTTGAATCGTCACAAAGCACACCGAGAACGTACTGGAGCGCTCCAGGTACTTTTATACGACGGTACCTTGGCATACAATTTAGAGAGAGTGCCTTTGAGGACAAGACAGGAGGCAGAGCTGGAGGTAGCAGAGATGGAGATGCTGAGGTTCTCTTTGGGTGTGACCAGGATGGACAGGATCAGGAATGAGCACATCAGAGGGACAGCACATGTTAGAGGTTTTGGAGATAAACTCAGAGAGGCCAGAATGAGATGGTTGGGACATGTCCAGAGGAGAGATAGTGAATATGTTGGTAGAAAGATGCTGAGTTTTTAGGCAGGAGGCCGAGAGGAAGACCAAAGAGGAGGTTTATGGATGTAGTGAAAGAAGACATGAAGGTAGTTGGCGCAAGAGAAGACAGGGTTAGATGGATGAAATTGATTCGCTGTGGCGACCCCTGAAGGGATAAGCCGAAAGGAAGAGAAGAAGAAGACCTTGGCATACAAGTGTCCAAACTAACGAGTGTGTTTTTGCTTTGAACGGCGAGCTGCTATATACCAGCAGGCACAGCTAAGGACAGCTATTTGGGGGCTGGTGTCAATGTGACCATGACTGAAGACGGGAATGGATCTAAATAGCTTCAGCAGCGCTTGCATCAGCAGAGCGCCATCTAGTCGCACAGCTAGAAGGAGTAAAGCATATGTACATCATAGTGACCTCATTCTTCTTCTATATGGTGTATTGGATGGATGCAGACCCAAGCCTGGAGGTTGTTTTGTTGTTTTTCAGAGAGGTGCACCACACAAATATGTCCTCCGATCTCACCTTCATGCGTTCCCACATAGTATCAGCATTTGGGACCAAATATGAGGCGAAAGAAAAACAGGAAAAATACAGTATATTCGTCTAGCAAGCAGCGTGGGAGAAAGTTAGATGGTGCGTTCAAGGACTGTCAAACCAAGTGGGCCAAGTCACAGCAAGGGGCCGGCTTTACACTGGGGGACGAAGGGGACAACGCCCCACTAAATAAATGTGTTGTCCTCCCCAAATCAAAACTTTAGAGGTGAAAACTCCGCCGGAAAAAGCACGGGACGGCGTCAGAGCGGACTTTGAGGAAAAAGAGAAAGCGACCCGTTAAACAACTAATAATTAACAACAACAACAAAAAAGAAAGGTTAATATAACGTCTATGTAATATATTTGTTCTATCGACTGGGGGAATAGATAATAAATAGCTGTTGTTCCCCATTGGGAGCGTTTCTTAGCCATCTTATTGTGGCTAAGGATGATCAGAGACAATCTGGAGTTACCTGTAAGTACTGTAACAGTTAGAAGACGTCTGTGTGAAGCTAATTTACACTAGCACTAGTAAACAAGTAAAATCTTGGTTCCAAACCAACAAAATTAATGTAATGGAGTAGCCAGCCCAATCCCCAAAATGAATTTGGACCACCAGAATATCACACTGTTCACTGATCCCGACATACCTGCTGAATTTGACGAGTTGTCATGCATGTTTAGTACCCTGGATGTGCGAGGAAAACCGGTGAACAATGAAACAACGGATACAAACACTCGGGCCCTACACCGGTCTTCGCAGATGGCCCTGCCCTCTCGCTGATATCAAAGTCGTCCTTTCCTGCTCGGAAGGATCATTTGTGCATGCAGATTTTGGTCGTAATAAGGTGCTGGATGTGCCGGGAGATAACACTGGGCACCATCTGGCTGTCACATGAGCTATACTGTGGGTGAAGCGCCGTTTCTCAGAAGTGCCAAGGCCCCCCCCCACTCCACCTTGCAATCCATGCAAATGTATGCACATGTCATGACCAGGGCTCCATCAGTGCGACGCCATCGCAGAGCGACAATGTGCAACACAGCAGGAAGTACATTTTCATTCCCGCTCTTTTGCCATTCACAGTATTTGGTCATTATGGTTTGTTTTCCTCCCATTCCTTTATTTGACACTATTGGGTTGGTTAGTGGCGAAGTCTGGACTTTCCTGTCTTCAGCTGCCTTCTAGTACTTGGCAAGTGTTTCCAGTTGGGCCACGATTGAGACAGGAACCCCATAATTGCACCTCCTGTATCTGCGGTTTGACTGAGGAGCTCTCCAGGAAAATACTTGCGTCTGATTGATCTTTGGCCGCATCCGGACGGGAACGCATTACTGGGTGAAAACCATGTAATACACAAAGCACACCTACGTGTGGCGCTGTAAACGGGCCCACTGACGGAACCACGTGACACACCCGATCGCGGCAGAAGGAAGAACGCGTGCGCTTGAGTCCGTCTTCCTCCGCTTTCCAAGGCTCATCTAGACTTCCGACAAATTGGAATTACGTCTGCGTCATTTTGGGAATGGGGTGAGTCATGTCTTCAAAGCTTACTTTCCACATTTTCCCACTCTGGAAATACCGGAACGCTGTTTCCGTGTGGACGAGAGGCTGAAACGATGAAACACTTTGCCTAACGTTTCCGTGTGGATAGCGCCTGAGACAAACTTCGGGCCCCTTCCTTAGACGGGGGACCACAACCCCAGTCTGCCAATCCAGAGATGCTATCACTGCCTTGCACACAATGTAGGAATGTGTCAACCGAGACAGTCCAATGGAGCGAATCTTGCCCAACCCTGGAGACTTGCCACTGAGAAGTTCCCACACATTTCCACGTTGGTGGAACAACCAACTCCTTTCATCTCCTGAGCTGTTAGACCGCTTACTGGAACCTGTTTTAGGGGCTCGGTTGTAGACTTGCTCCATGTATGTGTGGTGGGATAACTTTTGTTGTGAATTGGCCGACTGGTTAGCATGTTGGCCACACAGTCAGGAGATCTGGAAGATCTGGGTTGGAATCTCGCCCAGTGCATTTTCTCCAGGTACTTCGGTTTCCTCTCACATTCCAAAAATATGCATGTTAGGTTAATTGGCGACTCTGCCTCTTGCCCAAAATCAGACGGGATAGGCTTCCGCGTACCCCCTCAGTGAGGGTAAGCAGCATAGAAAATGGATGCATGGGTAGATGTTTAAGTAAAATTGACTTGGCTTGACTGGAAGGTAGGCTCCATGGATTCATGCATTCACCACCTAATGCTGACAAGCCCTTCCCTGACGTCAGGCTCCACCTCTGCACCTGCTTGTGTTTATCAAACGACTTTTTATTTTGCACACTTCTCCTCTGCATCCTGGGGGTCAACCACTCGACAGCCACCTCACAATTCATCCACCTCTCCGGTGTGGCTGGCCACAGTGGCCCTTCATTCTAGTATTTGAATTTGCTTTATGACCACAAAATGTCGTAAAATGACGACCACCTGTACCCTACACTCCAGTGGGTGGCTTCCTTGTAGTATTTTGCTTTTTTTTCCCAGCCACCAGAAGGCAAGCACTCTTGTCATCCTCTCTAAGATTCCATGTCTTTCTTCTGACTCCGCAAGGACAAACATGGCCGGCAGGAGGTCATGACCGGCCCAGCATTCTCTCTACCTCCGGGTGATGGAGTGACAACAGCGGGAAATGTGTGGCCGCTGTTTCATGACGATTGTCCGAAGCAAATCACCACTGTGGTCGTGATTCAGACGATGAGGCGATGCCTTCTGACATGTAATAGAAAGGCTGCAGCTGCAGCTCCGACCTGGCTGGTGCGCTTGATTGGGATGAAGGTTGGGGCTTTTGTTGCTGTGGCAAATCAGTCCAACGCTTTGACAAATGGATGTCAGCGTGTGCGGCTCGGCTCCATGCCGACCGCAGCCCCCGTTGCTGCTTCCTTTCTTGAGAGTAAACATCGTTATGTAGAAAGGATTGTTAAGATAATTGTCTGCTGCCGTGAATGAATATGGAAAGCTTAACAAGCGAACAAGGGTTCTGCAGTGTGAGCTGGATAATGAATGTCTCCAACACAGACAAAAACATGTTACCTTGGTTAACATCCGCCCCGGTTAGCACGATGTTTGGTTAACAACCAAAATTTGGGGTTCACAATTTTGCCCGCTTTTTTAGCATCCAAAATTCCATCCGGTTTGTTTACGCTGCCATCTTGGATCACGTGCACAGGACTGCACTTGATCCCACAATGCATTGTGGGCCGCGGGCACCACACGCACCGTTCCGAGACAAGGGTGCAAGACATCCGAATTTTACGCATTTTATTGTCGTCATTTCGGAGGTGTGTAAATGTGGCGACGAGGTCTATCAGCGGCCTGGCGCCGCATCAAGGGTGACACTGCCTGTCTATTTACAACCGTAACACTCTTCTCTGTTTCCAGCAACAAAACCTAAGCATTGCATCTTACTGTAGCACTTTGGCGGCAGCCGCAGTCAAACATAGCACACGTCGGCATGCATCATATGCATTTACTGCTTGGGGGGGTTAGTCAATTGTAATTATTGTTGCATCAGGTAAAACTATATTTACTGTCCGTACAATGTGTTTTGTGTTAACATTTTTGGGTGTCTGGAACGGATTAATTGGATTTACATTATTTTCAATGGGAAAATGTGCCTTGGTTAGAGTCCGTTTTGGCTTTGGCAAGTCTTTACAAGTCATAAGCACTTTTTGGTACAATTTTAACAATCTATGCCAATCTTGCTGAATACGATGAATGTATTTGGAATGGTGTTATTTTTTAAAGTAAGACCTTTGACCCTTGTTCTTCAATCTGTTTGGACGTTAATAGATGCCTTCCGTGAAAATGCGCTGTCTTGCCTGAAAGGACATAACTGTCACATTCAGGTCATCGGGCCAAAGTCCGAGTCAGGTCCTGGGTTGCCACGCCAAAGTCCAAGACGTGTTGCAAGCCTTGGATGATCCCGTCGAGTCGAGTCCACTCCTTTGGAATGTACAGTTGCGTGTGGACGGATAGCGCACTAATGCTGCAGAGCTTCAACTACAATCAGGCTGAATTATGACAAACATCGACTGTTGCTGAGAACAAATTGAGAGAAAACGAAGGGAATGACGGGAGGGCTACAAACGTGGGTGATTTATCACAGCATGGGGGCTGTAAGCAGATTCACCCTCACGTACAAAATCCATCATAATCATCATCGGAATAGCACATTCAACACGCACACACATGAAAACGAATGTGGTATTGACATTTAAATGGTAGCACTTTGTTATCGCATTTGCACGTGCGTCAGCGTAGACTTGAAATCCAACGTGCGTGTTTAGTTAGCCAGCGTCTGACGCAGCAGCTGCAATCTCCCGGCTAAACATAATTAGCGTCCGAATGAAACCACACTGCAGTCTAAAACCGCACATGTTCTCCGCGTCGTTGTAATTGCACATTACTTACAGACACGCAGTAGCACAGCAGTCTCCAAGGCAGAAGAGGTCTGGTGTGTTCTGTATCATTGAATTATTGCGGCCTCAAACGCAGCACATGCGAAATTATATAACCTTAGTTAGCATCATGAAGGTCTGACTCTAACCAAAAACAGACGCCAACTGAATCTTTTTTTTTTTCCCCCCGCTGGAAATAACGTAAATCCAATGAATCCTTTCCGGAAAGCCGGAAATGTTAACGCAAAACCGTTTTTTAACAGCTCTGCAACTGTGCTATCGCATGGGCTAAACAATCCGAATGCATAAGAATGATGGAAGTGAGGTAACTCTCCGGTTGACGTGTTCCCAAAGAAACACCACCTTCCTGTTTTGCCGTGAGTTATGTCTTGAATTCAGTAGTGTTTCTGCTAAACAATGCCTTCGTATTTGTATGTAGTGTATTTACAACAAAAATCTTTTTAGTAAATGTCAGGATGTTCTCGAAGAAGACACCGGCATGCGTTCCGATGTCGTGTTTGAACACCAAGACGTCATTTGAGTCTTGTGCGTGCGTATTTAGTTAATAAGTGGCTGATGCAGAAGTGATCATCTCCGAGCTAGGCAAAGACTTGCTTCATTAGTGTTAACTACTGTCCTAATTAGAGCCATCTAGACATGAAATAACACCCCTATAGTCACCTTTGCACTTGTATTACCTATATTATTGTGAAGGGCAACGTAATAACAGAACATAAGACATTTTAGACATCCTGTGCATGAGACCTAACACACGTTAGCAGTGACAGCCTACTGCGATGCCGCTGTTTGTGGCTAAGGCGCACTTATGTGCAATGAACATTCACACAGGAGCTGCTGTCGGCCACAGTTTGCTAAACGCATTCAAGCGCAGCCAGCTCACTTCCCGGGCCCCGCCTCTTGAAGGCGCACACAGCAAGTCACGGATGTGCCGCGACGTATCACGTCGCCTGAATGCCTCCTTCTTGTTTTGCCGTGAGCTATTTCTTGAAGCCAGTAGTGTTTCTCATCTCAATAAGCCAAATGATACTTTTTGTAGGGGCAAATAATACAGTCACTTTTTTTTAAGAGCAGTCGTCGGTGTCCTTTCAGACGCCAGCTGGGGAGCGTTGAGTGACAGCTGAGGTGGGAGCGGTGATGTGAAACGGTGAAGTGGCGTGACGGGAGATGACGGGCTCGGTGACTGTATTCGGAGCGACTGGAGCGCGTGCGTGTGAATATGCGGACGCCGTCGCCAGTCCCGAGGCCAGAACCGACGCTCCTGTTATGGTCGGAGCGCGCACGAGCCGCTCCGCTCCTGCAAGACACTTCCCGCAGACTCGACTCGACAAAAGACGGGCTGTCATGACAGGATGCTAGCAAGAGTTTCCCTGTCTGCGAGCTGTCATGTCGGGTTTTTCTGCTCCGTTTGACGCCGTCAGAACAACAGTCGTCTGGGTCCACGTTCTCAGAAGGTGATGCTTTTCATCTGCCGAGATGCTGCCACAAATCCGTCATGGGCGGGCACGTGGTGCCGGGTCCGGGAGTTGCTTGACTGTTATTTGCAATAACCTCCTCTGCTTGTCGGCAGTTGGCAACGAGAGAGTCCAAAAAGTACTGGCGGTCCAATGCAGGGCTGGGCCGTCTGGGCCAAAGCAAAGCAAAATATCGGTATGCAAAAATTGCACCGTGAGCAAGTATGCACCACCTCTTTATAGACCCCCCCCCAAATGTTTCAACCCAAAATGGCCCGCAGGTCCACATGTTTGCCCCCCCCGCGATGTAGTATGTGGTTCTGAAACTGTCCATGTGGGTTTTCATGTGAAATATATAAATAGATGTCATTACAATGTTGTATTTTCATGTTAAACGAGGCCCGGGCGTCAGATAACGAGCTGAGATGGAAGTGAGTTTTGGGTGGCTCTGCTCGCTGTGGTTCACCACCCGGACTTCCGGGGTTCGGCGGCGGTCCGGAAGTTCCTCGGAGAGCGCTCGGGAGCGGGCTCGGCGGGAGGCGTACCCGTAAATTACACCGAATGTTCGGGCGGGAGGCGGGAAGCGCTGCAGGAGAAGATGCCAGTTCTGGAAGCTTTCTGTACTCTGTGGGAGTCCAGAACTCAGGCCCGCAAATCAGCATCATAGGCCCTCTTTAAAGCAGAACAAGACGAGGAGGGGTCTAATAACGCTAATAATAACGAAAAGCGGTGTGATGCATTTCAAATGGCAGTCGTTCCGGAGAATGGAGAGCGGAATTCCAAGCAAAAACAAGATGACTCACACGTTTCCGACTTTTGCACCGCACACCTCTGATTTACTCGTCCTCAATTGGTAAAGTACCCGTTTTGAGTCAAATTGCAGGTCCAGACCTGTAATAACGGCTCGGCATCGAGTGGAATCAGCATGCAAGCGCACGGGGAACATTTAGGAACAGTTTGTCCTTTTGAATTGTACACTGGTGTAAATGTGATTTCACACACACACACACACACACACACACACACACACACGTGCGCGGAGGACGCCAAGCAAAGTCCTCCATAGTCTCCTGGCTTGCATTTCTCGGCCCATTTTGTAGCTGCATTGCTCAGAGATGCTGTAGTACACGGAAATCCTTTTGGCACGTCAGAGAGCTACATCCTCAGCCGGGTCTGGTTTTGTGTCAGATGCGTTCCACCGAGATGCACTGGGGTAAAAAAAAAAAAAAAAGGACGGTCCTCTGAGAACCTGACACAAAGCACGGCCGCCTTTTGTTGAGGCCTGCAGAAATCCCGTTTCCCGTAATGACTGCGACACAACACAACACCGATTAGCACAAGGCTCCAAAGAGAAATTGGCTAATTAGCGTAATACCTGTGGGCGCTTGAGCGCCTCCAAGATGCAAAGTTAAGCCGCGACGTCCCGCAATAAGTCCGGGGCCGCCGAGGAGAGCCCGAGCCAAGTGGGCCGGTCGCAGGCGGTCAGCTACGGCTAAGCGGGGGGCGCAAAGGTACATGCGTTCCCATTCCGATTTTTACGAGACTCGGGGAGCAAAAACAGACGTGGTTAGTGACGGTGCCAAGGAGAAGCCAGAGCTCGAAAGCCATTTTCTGTCATTAAAGCGGGGAGCACTGGTTTTTCCTGGTGAAATGCGTCAAGAAAATAAACACCTAAAGATACGGGGGCCCACTTCGATATTTCAATATATTTAATATGTATGTTATGTGTCTTATATTTATTTATATTTGTATGTATATTTGTAAAGAGGCTACCTTCATATTAGTATAATTTGTCTTTACATTGTGCCTTTTTGATGTATTTTTCCCAGTTTACCTGTTCTTTTGGTCTTTTATTGGTATGTAACGTGACACGGGCAACAATAAACACGCCACGTGCCACATGTGGCCCCCGCACCGCACGTTGAACACAAAGACAAGTAGAAAAGACAAAAGTAGTGGAGATTGGCATTTGATTTGCTAAAAAAAATATAATAATAATGAATCACACTTATCATTCACACTTCCATTTGTGTCAAAACCTCACATTTTGAGAGTAGCCTTTTACTGTGGCCAGCCACACCTGAGAGGTGGATGAATTGTGAGGTGGCTGTCGAGCGGTTGACCCTCAGGATGCAGAGGAGAAGTGTGCAAAATAAAAAGTCCTTAGATAAACGCAAGCAGGTGCAGAGGTACTCACAGTGTGCAGGAACAACGACAGGAAATGAGAGCGAGAAAAGCATCTAAGTGACAGCCTGGGCGAGGAAACTACGGTGACTAGCGTGATGAAGGCTTATAAACACAACCAATTGCCATTTGGAACAGCTGCGCCTGATTCCACTGGTGTAAAGTGGTTGCATCTTACCCTCAGTAGGAAGTGCAGTACTCCAAAATAAGAGTGAGCACACTTGAGCGCAGATTTAAACTGACGTGTGAACAGAAGAGAAGCCCTTTGTGTACATTGTAAAGGCTGTCTGTCTGTGTATTGACCTTGTGAAGTTTGGCAAAATTTGGGCCTAAATGAACCATTTTCAGGCATATAAAATACTAAATACAAATCGAAGGCATTGAGAAGACAGTCACTAGGTGTCAGTGGCGTTACCGTAACGTTCGGTGAGACGCACAAGCACCAGACGTGATCGCCGGAGCAACAAGCTTTTATTGCACGGTTTGAATCCCACGACAGGAAGCGCAGCCGTCTCTACATGGGCTATGGTCGCGCCCCACTCGGCTCGCTCTGCACCAGACCACATGCACAGCAACACGCACAAGTCTTCTTTTCCTTCATCGTGTCGACTATAGGGGTGCTATTTCCTGTCTTGAGGGCTCTTGTAATGTTAGTAACTGTACGGTTGGAAACGGGATTTCTACACCGTAACTGAAACTGTTCCATTTATGAATACGGAATTGGACTCGGGTGAAGCTCACGCATGACATGCGGACAGATTTAGACGCACTGTGCAGCACAAAGCTCGGAACGCAACGCGCCAGGCAGTGTTGCTCGCGCCTCACAGCAGAAGCTCATGATCATCCTCTTTTCAGGGCAACGATGCTACAGTATCTCTCAAATCGCTCCCCGTTTGATGTGGGATTTGCGAGCCGAGATGACATCTGCAGATGTCTCCTCCGCAGCCTTTCGTAACGCCACCTCAGCTCTCTCCTCCTCTGACTTTTCTCTTTTTATGGTCACGTCCGTCCGCCAGGCTCAGTCTGTCCGTCATGGCCAAGGATGGTAAGGCTACCGGGTCGGCGTGGAGCTGAAGGAGACGGGGGGGGGGGGTTGCTGGTGCAACATGCTGATGCTGAAGTCACAGCTCGGCAGGAACATAGATTTATGTTAGACCCCCATCTCCGACAAAACCCTGTTGGTTTTTAGAGGATGCCAACCAAAACATCGCATGTGTTACATCAGAGTTCCTCGTAGTTTTTAGCCAGTTCTTCCCAAAACCCATGGGGATTTTTTTGTATCAAACCAAAACATTGAGGATTTTGGGGGTGGATGAGTTTTGACAGCCAATCACGATACGACGCGTTCACGCGCAGTACGTACTGTAGCATCAACAAAAGCATTCATAGCCAGTTTTGTTCCTTTCTGTGCCCCACACATTTTTGTTAATTAGTCCCAAAAGCTCAGACACGCTCTGAATCTCACAGCTTCACTCTATGGCTGTTTTTCCAAATGGCTGAACGACTTAAAATACAAACACAGTTGTCCCTCATTTATCGCTGTCGGTTGGTTCCAGACCCTACCTTGTTTGTTTAATGTCCGTGATATAAGATCCCCTGTTAATAAATGGAATATTTTTGTAGTTAGCGCATAGAAAACCTGCTCTAGATATAGTTTCTAGCATTATTAAAGCCTTGTAGACATGAAATAACACCCGCAGAGTCACCTTTACACTCCCATTATTCATTGTATACATCCCATTGCAGCACTTGATGGCCTAGCTAGTGAGCTAGCCAGTCAGCCACAAATGTATTTCTTCCAAACTCATGAAGCCAAATACTTACCACTTCCACACCGGTTGGGAGGAGAACCTTTTTTTTTCACTTTATCATGCCGAACATGCTGTGGCTGACTTCATGACTTAAGTAATGTAATGTAAGGTAATGTCTACAGAATACTACATGCCGCTAGTATTTCAATATGTATTGACTAATAACAGACCGTAGTGCGATTGCGATGCTGCTGTATGAGGCGTTCAGAAGGCGCAAAGACATGTTGTGATATGTCGTATTCCACACCGGTCGCTCGGCGTCAGTATGTTGCACTGATACGACAATAGCCACCGCAGGAAGTACGGTGCAGAACAACAGGGAACCCTCCCAATGCTAACAAAGTATGTCTTATTATACCTACTCTACCGGGCAGGGCCACTGTAAAGGTGACTATCAGGGTGTTACTTTGTGTCAGAAAGTATTGAGAATGTTTTCCGTGCGCTAATTATTAAAATATTCAGTTGGCCAAAATACACTTATTGTCTGGAACCAATGAACGGCGATAAAAACGGGGGATTACTGTAACGTAAATGTGATTTCATCCACTCCAGACACACAAAGTATTGTCAAAAAATACATCTCATGGACAATTTGTGTTATTTTTTGTCCACATGCAGAAAAACATGCAAAATATTTGTAGTTCTTGTTGACGTCGACTGAGAAGCGGAGGAGGATGCGGCGGGGACTTTCCTGAATCCAATCATTCACGGGTTATTACGTGCGATATTTTAGGGAAACCGAGGAGAAATGTGGGGGAAAACCGAATGGTGCAGAACTGGGTGTTTTTGTTTCCCCAAGATTGCGCCCTTAGTGGTGGTCTTTTTTTTTTTGTTCACGCCGCTTGACCTGTTGGACCGCTGATGGATTTCATAGCACAGAATTTGCAGGACAGATGGTGTGTGCTGAGGTGGCAGTGGTGGGCTGCTTTGTGCGTGCGTGCGTGCGTGCGTGCGTGTGTGTGTAAGGGCAGCTGTTGAACAAGAGGATTTAATGCCTCGTGACCTAGATCGAGCCTAAGCGGTTCTCCTCGGCGCTGTTGTCGGCTGAATAATGCGCGGCGAAACGACGCTACGTTAGCGCTCGTTGCGGCGCAAATCTGCAAACGCTCCTGAGTTTGCGGCAGGGAGTCTGACTAGAATACAAATGACTGCTAGGACGTGACGGCAACCTGGGTCGACGCTCCTGGCATCCATCACTGTCCCCTACCGAGACCGATCGTGTACAACTCCTGTAGTCAGAACCCGGACCCGTTTCTGCTTAGAGGAAAATGATGGGGAATATACCGCAGACCAACTGGAACACATAATCCAATGCGACTATTATTAGTTATATTATTAGTATACTTTTATTGCTACGCGGCCAACAAGTTACCAGTAGGTGCAGTAGATTCTCAGAAAAGAAACAAGACCCCGCCTTCATTATAAGCACGCTCTCAAGGCTGTCCAATTAGCCAATTAGCTGAAAGGGGCGTGTGCAAAAAATTGCAGCGTCTGCCGTTGACTTTACAAACTCAATTATTTTGTACAAACGTTTTGGTTTCCAGGATTTGGCGATCCTGGGAATCACTAAGCTAACATTTCGTTTTTCTATAACGGCATGGACCCAACCAACTTGTGGCACCTTTCAGCTGTTAAACCCCACCAACATTCCCTAACAACATTCCACAGTTCATCAACATTTCTTGGTTTTGCCTAACAAACAGCATTTTTGATGTCAGCCCACAAGTTCTCCAATGGATGAAGTTCTGGGGATGGGGCTGGCCCCACCATAACATAAGAACATAAGAAGATGTTGCAGGTTTACTAGTGTGTTTGGGTGATGGTCTTGTTGATTTCAAGGGCCTGTCGTCTTCAGCAGAAGGCAACATGACCTCTTCAAGTATTAGGACATATGCAAACTCATCCATGATCCCTGCTATGGGATAAATAGTAGGAGAAACTTCCCATATCATGATGCTTCACCGTCTTCCCTGTGGCTTCAATTCAGAGTTTGGGGGTCGTCTCACAAACTGTCGTCTGCACATGCATTTTTTTTTAACAGAGGGACTTTGCAGGGGATACTTGTAAGTAGATTAACAGAGACGTCTTCTGTCACAGTACTTACAGGTAACTCCAGACTGTCTTTGATCATCCAGGAGCTGATCATTGGCTGAGCCTTTGCCATCCTGGTTATTCTTCCATTTTTGATCGTTGTCTACGTGTCTCTGGTTTTGCTTTCCATTTTAAGGCATTGGAGATCATTTTAGCTGAACAGTCAAACCTTTTTGCATTTCTACATTTTCCGCTCTCCACTCAACATTTGAATCAAAGTACGCTGTTCTTCTGAACAATATCTTCAACGACCCATTTTCCTCAGGCTGGGTAAGAACAAGTGCTGCTTTCATCCTTAAATAGGAACCACCTGATTCACCAAATTGATCACTGGTTGAATACCACGCTGCTACTTTTTACTAATTGAGCGCGCGCATATAATGAATGCTGGGTCTTGTTTGTTGTCTGAGAATCTACTGCACCCACGGGTAACTTGTTTGTCACATAGCAATAAAATATTCAAATAACAGTACTTCGTCTGGTTAGTCACATTGGACCGCCGTTATCGTGAAGAACATGGTCTTCTTCACGACGAGACCGTGTAGGTGCCCACATTATCTTCCACCAAGGATAGCGACAATAATTAGCTCTGGTATTATTTTATCAGGCTGTAGACATTCATCCCCGCCTGGATGAATGTCCTTCAAGACAAGAAACAGCCCCAGGAGACATTTATCCTTCTGGGGACAAACAAAATGTTGAATGACCTCACAAAAGATAACCGAAGAGAGCTGCGAGTATCAGAGCAGCAACCCTAAAATCAATGTGATTTTTGCAATACAATAACAGAAGAGAATGCAGAGCCTCCCCAACAAACTGGAAACCATTCGAAAAGATGAAAGGTTCAGTTTTGAAAACGATTCTTTAATGCGGCGTATGGTTTTTCGAGAGGGTGCTCGATGCTTTTGTGCTTACTCCTGAACGTTCAGTCATTTTCTTTGCCGCTTATCCTCATTAGGGTCGCGGGTTTGCCGGAGCCTATCCCAGCTGGCTTTGGGCTAGAGGCGGGGTACACCCCGGACTGGTCGCCAGCCAATCGCAGGGCACGTATAGACAAACAAACATTCACTCTAATGGAGAATTTAGAGCGGCCAATTAACCTAACATGCATGTTTTTGGAATGTGGGAGGAAAGCGGAGTACCCGGAGAAAACCCACACACGCCCGGGGAGAACATGCAAACTCCACACAGAGATGCCCAACGGAGATTCGAACCCTGAACCTCCTGAGTGTGAGACCAATGTGCTACCCACTCATCCACCGTGCGGCCCCATAACCAGTACTTTTGGCACCTTATAATACCTGCTCTAAAAACACCCTCATGCCTTTCCTCATCAGTGATTTCAATTTCAATTTTCTACTCCGGGTTCTATGTTTAGTTAGTTCTATGTTTATTTCATGCTCTATGTTTACTTGGAATTCTACGTCGCCAAAGAAAGTTCCTAGTTTGTGGATTGTTCACTTACAATGGCAATAAAGTTTTTCGGATTCTGATTTAAAAAAAAAATCCTGAATAAAAACAGGCCGCTGTTGCTGCAGTAACCCCCCCCCCCAGCGCTAAAACGCAACTCTGAACCCGCAACGTCTTCTCCCTGCCGCCTGCCGCAGGCAACACAAACAAGCGTGAGTGTTATGTCTTGTTTTTCTTTATCATGTCAACGATGTTTGGTAAACGGGTGTAAAGGTGACTGTAGGGATGTTATTTCATGTCCAGAGGGCTCTAATGATGTAGAAAAAAAAAACATGTTTAGAAGTGAATTGGCAGTTTTTCTGTGCTCAAACTGCAAAAACATTCAATTTAGAAATGAGGAGTCCTACTTGTTGACCATGTTGTGATTGTGCAATATTTGTATTATTCATACATATGAATTATGCTTGCGGTTACTTTTTTAAACCTGTCGTTCATAAATGTACTGACATGTTTGTATATGAAGAGCATTCCATTCCATTTTGCTCCGTTTATCCGAGTCCGGGTCGCGGGGGCAGCAGTTTCGGTAGGGAAGTCCAGACTTCCCGGTGGTCCGGCCACCTCTTCCAGCTCCACCGGGAGGACCTCAAGGCGTTCCCAGGCCAGCTGTGAGACATAGTCCCTCCAGCGTGTCCTAGGTCTTCCCGGGGGCCTTCTCCCGACCGGGCATGCCCGAAACACCTCACCAGGGAGGCATCCGGACTAGATGCCCGAGCCACCTCAACTGGCTCCTCTCGATGTGAAGGAGCAGTGGCTCTACTCTGAGCTCCTCCCGGATGGCCGAGCTCCTCACCCTATCTCTTAGGGTGAGTCCAGCCCCCCTACGGAGGGAACTCATTGCCGCCGCTTGTATCTGGGTTCTCGGTTTTTTGGTTATGACCCTTATGGAAAAAACCAAGACGAGTGACCGCACCTGGGATACGGGGGCCTCACCCCGGAGCCAGGCCTGGGGGAGGGGCTCCCAGGCGAGTGCTTTGTGGTCGGTCCTTCACTCGTGGGGCCTGGCCGGCCCCCCTCCCCCCGAAGAAGCCTCATGTTCTCCATGTGCGTTTGTGGGTTTTACTCCAGTTTGACCCCACAGTTTAAAAATAAATATGCCCAAAAAAAAGAAGAAGAAGAGGAAGGGGGGGGAAGTAAGTCATATCACACCAAGTTGGAATCAGGACAGTCCTTGCTGGACTGTCCTGATTCTTGGCTTGCGTCCGTTGCCAAGACTCGGGAGACTTGATGCACCGGAACATTCCATTTTGGAAATTTGCACTCATTTCATCCTCTGCCCAATGCAGATCGGCCACGGCTGGCTTGGTTCTGCAAGCAATTTGGAAATGTAAGAGGGTGGCTGACATTCCAGCTCTACTCAGTGATGGAGAAGCCGGAAGGACCGCAGGCCTACTCGTCATTCCTCCGTGCTGAATATTTAGCAGGAGCTTTGTCAGATATTCCATGCCAGGCTCGTCGGTTCCCAACAGCCCGTGTTTGAGTGCAGGCCATCGCATGTCCGTGATGATACCACTTTAATGACGTGGGTGTTGGAGCACGAGCCGCCCGCCCCAGGCAGGCCCCCGTCAGGGTTGCAAATGAAAGCACGGAGGTGGAAGACACTTTTCTGCAATGCCGCCGACATTTGTTGACTTTTCATTTTTCATCGAAGCTCTGCAGTTCAGAGTACACGAAAGCATCGGACCCGACATCACCCAAAACCCTCAAATCCAACACGGAGCAAACAAGATGTGATCGACTTTGTTCATCCCCATCCAGTCTCACCGTTTTAGCCACTTCCTCAGGTATGACCGTAATAGACACCTAATTAGGCGTTATGGTTAGCATTGCTAGCATTAGCTTGTTACATTTTCTTCTGCTATTTTCAGAGACATGAACTTGCGCGACAGGGTTTCATGTTCTGTTGTAGCATTCAGTTAACAGTGTTGGTATGCTAGCATTAAGCCATGGTAGGTGTTAGCATGCTAACAGCCGCCACGTTAGCTCTGTTGCTGTTTTCAAAGGTATAAACTTAATAAACTGTGCTTTCGTGTTATCTTTTAGCATGCTAACATTAGCATGTTAGCATTTTTAACCACTTTCACAGGTGGTTACCACTTTTATATGTGTTATAGTTATTAAGCTAGCTGTTAGCATGATAACAGCTAGCATGCAAAGGTAACATGCTATTTGACTAATATCATTTTAGCTTTAAGCCATGTTACGTTTGAGCCTACATCAAGACTATGCATTATCATGGTAGGTGTTAGCATGCTAACAGCTGCCACGTTAGCTCTGTTGCTGTTTTCAAAGGTATAGACTTAACAGACTGTGTTTTTGTTTTCAGTTTTAGCATGCTAACTGTTAGTTGTGAGCAATGCTAGCATGCCAACATTAGCATGTTAGCATTTTTAACCACTTTCACAGGCGGTTACCACCTTCATTTGTATTATAGTTACTAGGCTTGCTGTTAGCATGATAACAGCTAGCATACAAAGTTAACATGCTAGTGTGCTAATATTTGATCATTTTTTGCATTAAGCCATGTTAGGTATAAACTACCTCAAGACTAAGCATTATCATGGTAGGTGTTAGCATGCTAACAGCTACCACGTTAGCTTTGGTACTATTTTCAAAGGTATAAACTTAATAGACTGTGATTTTGTGTTAACTTCTATCATGCTAACAGTTAACTGTGAGCAATACTAGCATGCTAACATTAGCATGTTAGCATTTTTAACCACTTTCACAGGTGGTTACCACTTTCATATGTATTATAGTTATTAGGCTAGCTGTTAGCATGATAACAACTAGCATGCAACGTTAACATGCTAGTGTGCTAATGTTAGCAAGTTGAATTTTCTTTTGCTCTTTTCAGAGATATGAACTTACATGACAGTGTTTTAACATTCAGTTAACATTGTTAGCATGCTAGTATTAGCATTTTAGCATGAAGCCATGTTAGGTATAGACCTGCCTCAAGACTAAGCATTATCATATTAGGTGTTAGCATTGCTAACAGCTACCATGTTAGCTTTTTTACGATTTTGTCTTAACTTTGATCATGCTAACAGTTAGCTGTGAGCAATGCTAGCGTGCCAACATTAGCATGTTAGCATTTTTAACCACTTTCACAGGTGGGCTTTAAATTGGTTTTGCTATTTTCAAAGGTATAAACGTATGTAGACAGTGTTTTCGTGTTAGGTGTTAGCGTGCTAACAGTTAGCGCATTGGCATTTGAACCACTGTCTGCGTAGACGCTTAGTGTTGTAGGTGTCGGCGTGGACAGTCGGAATTCTAGTAAATAGTATCATTGTCATTACTTTAAAACACAAGTATTTCCTTCCAAACCCTGTCGTGTGTTCCTTTGCATGCTCCGGTGGCAAAGCAAAGCGTGCAGTACACCTTGCGTGGCGTCCCGGCCTCTTTGCGCATGGCTGCTTGTGCCTGCGAGTTGTTTGTGCAGCTCTGCAAGCTGCGCAAACGTCTCCCCGTGGATGTCAAGTAGATTCTAATTAGCTCTGCAGAATTTAATTACCACACACTGGTGGATCGGCGGGGCGGGTCCCGGCTGGATGCACGTGCAGCCAATCACACGTTTCGGCTCGCTGCGGCGAAATATGTCTGTGGCGCGCGAACGCTCCCTTTTTGTGTGAACGACCTTCCTTTTTTTTTTTTTTTTTTGGCCTCGCACGCAACCCGTTTCCGAGCGCTTTGTGGTGATCAAGTGTTCTTAAGCCGCCAAAGCAAATTGGAACGTTTATTCTTTCCCACGGCTCAATTAATCACGACAGAGACGCGCGGCAAACCTTCACGGGAGGACCTTGCTGGAATACATAGGAGGTGTCGGGCCGCTCCGTCAATACTAAAGACCACGAAAGGCTGGCGGGCGGGGCAACATATTGCATCCAAATTTACTATGGTGGGCGCTCTTTTAAGGTGACACCGTATTTGTTGTGCACACCAAACAGGCAAAAGCGAAAGATGCACGGCCCCGAGGCGGCCGCGTTGTTTGTGTGCCGTAAGAAACACGCGCAGCACACACCATGTACCCACAAGATTCCTATTCATGCCCAACACTATCTCTTATGCATCATTAGCCACCATTACAACCCGCAAGGTATGCAGGGTAACTCCCTGTTGTGTGTATTTCTTTATTTTATTCTTTTTATTTCTATATATACTCTCTATTTATACTGTATGTGTGTATATATACATATATGAATATATAGTGTTTATACAATATATAATAGTCACATATACATACATACTGTACATACATATATACACAGTGCATGCATATACAGTATGTGTGTACACATATACATACTGTATACATATGTGTATATTTATACATATATGCATGTATAGTATACACATATAGATAGCACGCTGTACAATGCAGAGTACAAAATAAACTAACAAATACGCACCTCTACTTTCACAGTACTCTGGTCCAGTTCTGAGTGACCGTCGTTGTGGTCTGGCACCAGAGCCATCCCCCGTTTGCCGCGGCTAATTGCTTGCAGATCCCGGAGTGAATTTCCGCAAAGTGGGATTCCTTATTCATGATGGAAATAGTTTTGTTTACAACCTTCTAAATACGTTTGTTTTTTTTCCACCATTAGAGCCCTCTAAACATGAAATAACACCCCTATAGTCACACGTACGTTCATATTAGTCAATATAGTAAACATAATAAGAGATGTAATATTATGTTAGCATTGAGCATACGGAACATACAGTGAACATAAAGTCAAATGAAGGGAAACGCTGCTTTTTTTCTCCCTACAAAAACACCAAAATACATTTTTCTTGTTTTAGCAACCCCTCTGTTGTCAGTCTTTGTGTGTGTGTGTGTGTGAGGAAAAACAGGCTCGTCCTAGATCATCAGATGAGATCCGTGTTGTTCTCTCTGATCCGCTGCAGAATGTCTAGCTAGCGCTGCCGAAAGTAAACAAACAATTTGGCCTTGTTACTGGAATAGACTATGGAATATATCAAAGGCTTTCCCATTAAAGCCCAGACACAGAGAGAAGCTCGGTGTATTGATTAGCTATTAAAAAAAGACAACAACATCCCACTCGGCAGCCGTCTGCACGTGCAGCACACCCTTGCATGGTGTCGGGTGTTAAGAGCAAACTTTTTTTTTTACTACCGGGTTTGTTCATCTGACGGATGATGACTTTTGATGTTTCTTATTGAATCCCACTCAAGCCTACCCTTTATTTCCTTCCATAGCCGCGTCGTCTAGCAGGTAGTCTGGTGGCCTACTGACAATGCGGAGAGTATTATTGGCTGTGCCATTTTGCCGTTTCTATTCATCCGATTTTCCTGCAACAGCGTTGTCTCGGTGGAACGTGTTAGGGCTGCAACTCAAAACTGAAAAAGGAAAGGATGCGAGGGCCACTTTGATATTTGGTCAAATTGATATTTTGTGAAAATATTTCCAGGAAAAAGGCATCTCAGCCACGTGATGCTCTTTTTCTCCCCATTTTTGCTGTTTTTTTCTTTTTGGCTTTTCTAAATATTCCAACATTCTTTTTATATAATCTTTGTGCATTTGCTTTTTGAAATGTTATGACTTCATTCCCATACTGTTCTAACTTTTCCTCCAACTCAATTTCCAGAAATGACAACTTTATTGTGTTTTGTTTCTCATAATACTACAACTTAGAAAAATAACTAATAAATTTTTTTATATTTCAACCCTGTGCTGCTAAAATGACATTATTTTTGCTGCTGATATCAGAAGTTCATTCTCTTAAAATCGCGAATTTTTTTCCCTTAATACTTTGAATTTATTCTTGCAAAATGACAGCAGTTTTGTCCATTTTTACCTTTTTTTTAAAATAATTTATACTTTCTCCTTGTATTTTTCGCCCACATTAATTTAATTACTACTTTATTCCCATATTGTGACACCTTATTCTGGTAACATTATAACCTTTTTCCATCCTTGTTGTTTTGTTTCTTTTATTATGGCATTACAATTCATGTATTTTCGTTTAGTATTGCAATATTGCAACAAAATACTGCTAAAATGATGTTTTCTCTTATTCTTGTCTTTTTTTGTACACTTTTTTTGTGTTTTTAGTTAGTTTTCTTGCTAAATTATATTTTTAAAATGTGCTGCGGGTCAGTAAAAACACTGCCACGGGCCAAAAATGGCCCCCGGGCCGTAGTTTGGACACCCCTGCCCTACAGTAGACAGACCACATGAGCATGAACGACGCACAAAACTGTTTTCCAAAGACAGAGCAGATGTGTTTTTTGTGTAAAACAGAAAGATAATAGCTTTTGTGGACCACTAAGAAAATTAAAAATAATCACATTTGAGAAGGTAAAATCATTTTTCAACCAAAAAAGATTAATCAAATTAATTTGTTGGTTAATCCAGTAATCATTATTATTTATGATATATTGTGTATATACATTTATTGTGTGTATTCAATACTTGGGCACGTATACAGTTGGACCAATTAGACAAAGTGAACCAAAAATAGAAACGTTTACTGACTGAATGTTTACAATCAGCGCCCGATATGTAGCAATAATGATGAAGTCCTTAATTCTACAACACACGCCAAATACGGTAAACCAGGGGTGTCCAACTTGCAGCCTGTAGCTGTTTTTTAAAAATAAAATAAAATGTAACAAGAAAACACAGTATTTGAATTGCTATAAAGTTATACAATTATGAAAAACAACCAAATCAACGAATAAAGTTGTAATTTATAAAAATTTTGAAAAAATGTAAATGATTAGAAAAATAGGAAAATAGAATTAGAATGATGGTCAGTGGAGCAGGACAGTAACCTGCCACTGACACTGCTCTTCTGTGCACTGGATGATGCTAAAAGAAAAGAAAATATTAAAAGAAAAAATACCTTATTTTTTAAAGCCACAATAATATGAGAAGCAAACAAATTAGATTTGGGAAAATTGTGGGGTCGCCCGCTTCTTGACTGACAGGATCAGTAGGTGAGGCTGGGGGCATCACACCCAGCACAGGCGTTCCCCAAGGGTCTGTTCTATGTCCACTGCTCTCTTGGAAAAAAAGTTTACATTTTTAAAACAACAGCAAAAATGGGGAAAACAGCTAACACCAAAAGTTGATATCACAAAGCTGACTAGCAGATATAATAATTTCTTAGCCACATCTTTTCATTTTTCAGTACGTGGCCCTTGGTGGGAAAGGCTTGGACACCCCTGGCATGAAGTGACATTTATGGGGTCTCGAATTTTGTGTCAACACAAGCAACCACCACAGCCACCCACGTATGTCGACGGCGACTCAAAGAAGAACACCAGGACTTGATGAGTTTGTGGACGTAGACGGGTTCTCGACAAAAGCCCTTTCTCCTCACAGCATCCTCAGTCTCCCCATCCTTTCCGCTGCGACCCGGTTTCTCTCCGCCAGGCCATATCATGCCGCGCTCAGATCACGCCAACACGCCGCAGCCTGCCACTCCCTGAAGAAATGACGTGCGTTTCCGTTTGCCTCGGCGCCGTCAGTCACAGAAGATTACGTGCGACACCAGGCATGTCCCAGGGTCCCTTGCGGGTATCAACACTTCCAAATTACAACGCTAAGCTCGCGCCCGCGCCGGCCTCGATGGTAGTTGACTGTTAAAGCCGAGCCGACTTTGCCGGGCGTATCTCACGCGTCCCTCCCCGTCCTTTCCTTGGCTAATTAACATTTCAACTTGCAGCCGCGGGGGGAATTATCTTTCGGACAGAGAGCACAATTAACTAGTATAAGCGTCATGTTGTCAGAGAGGCTCTCTCAGTGGAATTGTGTGACAAAGACCTCTGCATGGCCAACACTGACGCCTTTTTCTGGGCCGGCTAAATCAAACGGATCATTCGGATGCTGTGTGGAATGGTGGCCTCCGTTTTTCTTCGGTGGTACCCCGCTTTTTGTTTTTAATTGGTTCCAAAAAGACAAAAACTGAAAGGAAAAAAAACCAGAGCCATTTTTGCCCATAGGAAATCAAGTAAGTCCAATGACTCCGTTCCACGTGTTTGAATCCCAAAAACTGGGGGTGCAAAACCACACTTCTACCCACGCCTGACTCTCCGTTTAAAGGATTCATCTCACCGGCGGAGGATGAGATATCTGAGTCCGGGGTGAGGAGAACAGCCTGCCGTGTCGAGGCGGCCCCACTACATCCAGACCACGTGCTGTAGATGAACCGATTTAACCGTCTACTGTAAAGCTGCTTCCCCTTTCTGAGGTGCGGTGCTCTTGGTAAGGACCTGGTATAACTCAGTCATCTGTTAGCAATCAGAGCAACCCGTTGCTTTAAGTATAACCAGAATAACCTCAAAGGAATTTTCTGGAACTATACTCATAAGGCTTTTATTGCACAGTGGATGTTTGCGCATTTGGAAGTGATCCCTGAAAGCAGTTTGCGGATGGTTCTGCTGTGTTCCCAGTTCCATCGGCGCCACACAACCCGGACTTCCGTATACGGGCATGTCCGGGTACACGCTGTGTGTTTTCCAAATATTTCAGCTTTCTGCTTAAATAAGCTTTGTAAATTCAATTTTCGTATTATGGGGAATTTTTAACCCATGGTTATAGGACTTTTTCTCCAACTTGATTTTCCAAATATTTGTTTTTTTTCTTTAATATTTGAACTCTTTGCCACTCAAATATTTGTTCCCCATAATATTACAAGTTTATTCTCATAAAATTGGATTTTTTGTCTTTTTAAAAAAGCTATAATATATTTTTTTAAATTTCCCGACTACAGTATTTCAAGTGTCTTGCCTTTCGTAATTCCGACTTTATTCCTACAATGTTTTAACTTTATTTTTGTAACATAACCTTTTCCACAACACGTATTCTTGTAAAGTTACATTTTGCCGTTGTTATTCTATTTTCAAAGTGTGCCTGAAGTGGCCCCCAGTACCTGACTTTGGACATCCCTGTAACAGATGATTGACTTGACTCGTGAGCCTTTGGTGTTTATTCACGTCACGGCCCTTGCGAGCTGCCGTGTCCTTTGGCGTCATTATTATCATTCACGCGGCTGTCTGCCATGTTTTTCCCCAGCACACGTTGTACACTCATTTGGCATTTAGGTGCTATGTTAGGACGGGGGAAACGCTTTGGAAGTACACTGCAATCAGATAACAGGTATCTTTTGATCCATTTGGAGAAAATGTGCAAATCGCATTTGCCGCTGAGGCCTTTATGCAAGCCACAGAAAATATTAACAATGATTTTTCCATCACTGGTGCTCCATCATCACCGGGCTCTCATATCTGCTGTGTTATTTACATCTCATTAGTGTCATCGCGTCGCTCCGGTCCTCTTGGAGAATAAATAAGCCCAGCTGCAGACTGAGCTGGAAGTGTACATTGTGGCCGGGGCCAAGTCTGCTCCTTTGAATCTCATTTCCCAAAGTAGAGCTGTATATCAACATTATTTTCTGCACCGGGGGGGGGGAAGAAGTCTGTGGAGAAACACTCGCTAAATCCAGAGAAGTAGGTTAGGAGGTTGGCAGGGAGCGCATTTCTTTTTCCGTTGCATTCCCATTACATTCCCATTGTTACACGACAGCTGAGCGACCCGGGCAAGAGTGTCCCGAGCGTGGCCCTGGAGTCATCTGCGACCCGCGGTTTTCTACCACACAGGTGCTAATTAAGGGTGTCTCGATCCATTATGGGATATCAGGCGGATGTTAGCAGAAAATGGAATTCTTGATGATTTGGCCTGCATCTCCGATACAGGCAGTCGATTCCAGGCTCCTCCCCAGCACGAGCCCACGAGATCAGAACAACAGCGCGTGCTAAGCATAGTTGGACAGCGAGGTTGCAGCTGAGTGCGACACTTGTCATGCACAAGTTTCCCGTGGTGGCGCAGAACCGGGGAAGTTTAATACCAAGTAGAATACATGTAAACTCGCACGAGATGACAGGAAGTCGTTATGTTTTCAATTTTGGCATCTTAATGGTTTGAAACCCCCTTTTTAAGATCACAATAGTCAGCTGGGATAGGCTCCAGCAGAACCGCGACCCTAATGAGGATAAGCAGTATATGAAAGGAATGGACAGTTGCATGGAAAATATGGAATTCCGGGAAAATCATTTCTTTGGAATGTTGAAAGCCTAATTTGTTATGGATGAGCAGATTTTTTTGGTGTTGGAATTGGTTTCCTCTTAAGAGCAAAGGGCATTTGTGCTTGGAAATTGTGGAATCGCCACAACCTTACAAGCGCCATCCCAAACGGGCAAGGTGTGGCGCTGAAGGAGACGGGGCCTTTGCCCTCGCAAATGCTGTCCGATGGTTCTTGGACTGCACTCGGCTCATGCAGCCCAACACTCAACCCTTCTCAAAGAGAGAAAGCTTGTTTTGCTTTTGCCTTCATGTGATCGACAGAAGAAAACACCGAAACTTGGTATCTGAGCGGCGCCGCTGCCAAAAATGAAGGCAGTTACTGGACCAAACAACTAAGTAGGTAACGAACCTCACTTAGATGTTAATTGACCGGCACTCTGCTTGAAGGTGATAATGCAAGTAGCATCTTGTAAGTCACGTAGCAAACAGGCGCCCTTTTTAAACGTTGTTGGTGACCTTAACCCGCCAACAGCAGTGCTAAGTAAGGAAATCGAAGGCAACGGTAATTGAAGAGTGAAGCAATTGAAGGTCGATACACTATCACTCACTCTCGTGCAACACGGAACAGCAAGCATTTCTTTCTTTATTTACATTCTCCACAGCGTCGGATCGAGTGTTCAAATCTCCGTTGGCGCTTCTCCGTGCAGAGTTAGCGTGTTCCCCCCGTGCGTGCGTCGGGTTCCCTCCCACATGCACGCATGCAAGGGTTAATTCCGTGTTAGGCACACTGTCCGTAGGTGTCGCTAAGCACGGATGCTTGTTTGTATGCATGTCCCCGGGCGAGCAGTCCAGGGTTTGGCCCACCTGGACGGATGGGCAGGATAATGTGTGTGTGAAAGAAAGATGCGGCACACTACGGCATCAAGCATTTAGCGCTTTTCTGTGTGTTTTACCCGCCGGCTGTGTTGTCGTCCATCTGTGAGGAGTCATGAGGAGGCTGGTTCAACTGTGAAGTAGATGCAGGATTGGTGGTCCACCCCCCGCCCCGCAGGCTGCCAGAGGCCACGTGAGCCTCACCCACCCCTTTGCCATCCTGCCCAGACCCCCCTGAAGCTGCTCTTTATCACTGAGACACCTGCTGTCTGTCTACTGCCGTCTTTATTCTTATATTTTCATTATCTTCCTCACTGTCCTGGAGCCGCTCCCCCCATGCAACTGACACTAAATGTGTCTAAACTTTGGTCATCGTGCAGGAAACCAGGAAACGAGCCCAGAGGCCTGGCAAGGAGAAGCCCTGTGTTGCCCGCAGGCAGCCCTTTCAGAAAGAGACTTAATTGGTTTGCTAATTCCTAAGCAAATTACAAAAGCATGCGGATTTGATGTGGCCGCTCATTAGAAAGATTTGCAGCTAGTGGCTCATAAACACACATTATTGATCGCCTGCTTATTCGGTGGGTTTATAGTAGAATTTTCAGCCACGTGGCTATTGATTAACCTACCTCTGCAGTTTCAGACCAGTGCATTAGCTTCAGTTCTGCCAATCCCAGTGTATATGAGGGATATCTGCATCTACCTGATCTTTGTGTAGGGAAATGCTGGACCGTTGTGGTAAAGACAAAGCGGAGCTGGAAGTCGTAGCTCTCGTTTTACTGGTCGGTCTACGTTGCTATCCTCATCAATGGTTATGAACTTTGGGTAGTGACCAAAAGAGCAATATTGCAGATACAAACGGTTGAATGAGATTCTTCTATAAGATGGCTGGACCCGCCCTAAGCAAAAGGATGAAGAGCTGGGTCATCCAAGAGAAGCTGAGAGTAGAGCCACGGCCAGTTGCGGTGGCTCGGGCATCTAGTCCGAATACCTCCTAGACACCTGCCTGGCGAGGTGTTCTGGGCATGCCCAGCCTGGTAAAGACTAGGACACGCTGGAGATCTGTATGTTGAGCTCTCTTTAGGGCGGATCCACACTATTAGAAAGGGTGAAGAGCCGGGTCATCCGGGAGGAACTCAGAGTAGAGCCACTGCCCCCTCAAATCAAGAAGAGCCAGTTGAGGTGGCATCTAGTCCAGATGCCTCTGGGACGTGTCCTTTGTGGGGTGTCCAGGGCATGCCCAGCCCGGTAAAGGCGCTGGGGCAGACCTAGGACACGCTGGATATCTGTATTTTACAGTCTTGTGAGGGAAGGTTGGAGCACTTGCACTAACGCGGTTGCTGCACTGGACTGTTATGGTGAAGCGAGCGCAGAGCCAAAGAGGTGTAGCTCCTGTTCTACCAGTCGATCTACCTTCCTACTCTCACCGATGGTCGTGAGCTTTGGGTCGTGACCAAAAGAGCAAGATAGTGTATACAAGCGGCCAAAATGAGTTTCCTTTAGGGCGGATGGACCCACACTAATAGAAAGGGGGAAGAGCCGGGTCATCTGGGAGGAACTCAGATTAGAGCCACTGCCCCCTCAAATCAAGAAGAGCCAGTTGAGGTGGCATCTCGTACAGATGCCTCCTGGATGCATCCCCGGTGCAGACTTTGGGGAAGACCAAGGACACCATGGAGGGATTAAGTCTCACACCTGGCATAGGAATGTCTCAGTGTCAGCTCCAGTGGAAGAGGTGACCGGGTACCGGGAAGTCTGGGCTTCACTGCTGAGACGGCTTAATGAAGATAAAATGCATGGATGGATGGAATGATGGAGAACTGTAGTCTGTTCAAATTCATACAAATCACATTCATACAGAATTTTTAAATGATGTTTGTTTATCTCCTGTCTCTTTTCTTCACCGCAGGGTTTCTGAGCACTGGGGACCAGGCGGCCAAGGGCAACTACGGCTTGCTGGATCAAATCCAGGCTCTCCGGTGGATCAAGGAAAACATCCAGGCCTTCAAGGGAGACCCAAAGCGAGTAACCATTTTCGGCTCTGGTGCTGGGGCCTCCTGCGTCAGCCTGCTGACCCTCTCGCATTACTCTGAAGGTACAGAGTGATTTTGTGCACAGTGCGTGGTTCATCTGTTGTCTGGTTTCTGATCTCGCGAGCACCGGAGACATAATGAAATGAATCCATATGACTCAAACACTTTTAATTCCACTCGGTGTCAAACATGAATTATTGATCAGATCGTCATGAAGCCCGTTGCGCGTGGCAGATAATTTATGGATCCCCTGCTAGTTTTGTAAGTTAGGTTTATTTTAACAGCGACAGATGAAGGCAAACACGATGAAAGAAGCGTTATTAAGCATTTGAGGGACATAAGTATTTGATGAAGAATTCTTACCTCCCACGGACCACAGCACAAAACCCCCCACAAATGAGTCCTGTGTAGTCCTGTACTCTAACTCATCTCGTCTGATTGAATGGATAAAAGACACCAGTCACAGAAACCATTCAAACCTCTCCACCACCACCATGGGCACGAACAAAGAGCTGTCAGAGAACCTCAGGGACCTGCACAAGACTGGAATGGGTAATTTGGAAAAATGCAAGATAACAGTCAAACTGCCCTCACTCTGGAGCTCCGTGCAGGATTCCACCCGGTGGGGTAAGGATGACTGCGGGAAAGGTGAGGGAATCAGCCCGGAATCTTCCCAACCATCAAGAACTCTCACCCCCGCAGACTGGTCACGTGACTGCGTGGCACAGAAATTAGTCATGCCTCTTCAACTACAAGCTTGGTGAAAGAGATACCGCTATGGGCGCCAGTTGGCAGCCCAGTTTCCGTTCAGTGTAGCGCAGGGCAGCTGTGCCTACAAATGTAGATGTACCGGCACCGGTGTGTGACGGGAGCGTGAATGAATAATGGCTACTCGGTGTAAGGCGCTTTGGGTGTCTAGAAAGCCGCTATATAAATCCAGTTAATTATTATTGTAATTGGCGCCATCATTCATAAATGAAGAAAACCAATATAGCATTGCCCCCACTCTCGTATCGGAACGCAGTTATGGAATGAGTCTTCTATTTCTATTGATACTAATTAGAGTTCTGTTTAAAATTAAGTCGTGTTTCTTGCCTGCTTTACCAGACTTCTGGCACTTGGAACTTTCTTTGCCGTCATGGGGGCTTATTTTGTTGCTGTGATATAAAAAAAAAGCACACATAACACTCAGTTAAGTTAAGTTAACATTAAGTGCTTCACATAAACCTTGCAATCCTACCTGCACCCTGCGTTGCCTGCATCATTTGCTCACAACGTGGAACTGTTTTTTTGTCTGCAGCTGCTACCGCGTTAATGTCCAAGCAGTAGCTGAAGTAATTAGACAACTGATCGTAGATACATAAGATTTGTCAGATCAGAACAAAATCGCTGCATTTGAGTTATATGAAAACATGTGATAGCAGACTCTAATTCCTACCCCCTGGTACGGCACTCTTAAGTGTCGTGCGAACTGTAGTTCTTTTAGCGTAAACAGAAATCAGTAACAGTGTTGTTACATAACATCAACATAAATGATTAGCAGTAGCCGCCGCAACTGCCATCATTATTTTAACTTTGATATTTTCGTATTCAAAAATTAAAATCAATCCAATTAACACCATTAAGATCATCATCTTGACTTGCATTGTTTTGTGACTCATTTCGATAAAAAAGTTTGGTTGTACAGTCCGGTGTTTTGTCATGGTAGTCTTTTTAATGTTAAAATATCGTCTTGTTTTGTTCTTGTGAACCCAATATTGAGTCTCCTGTTGTCTTGCGAGTTTAGTGTATCATGACACACCTGTACAGTCCTCCCTCGTTTATCACGTGTAGTTGGTTCCAGGCCTGACCAGGATAAGTGAATTTCTTGCTTATAAATGGAATATTTTCATAGTTAGGGCATCAAGAAAACTGTTTAAAATGTTTTAAATACAAATTTGTAGCATTATTAGAGCCCTCTAGCGCATGAAATAACACTCTTAATGCCACTTTTACGCTCATGCTGCCCAATATAGTTACATAACAATAGAAAATAAACGTAAATAAGACATTAAATGGACTCACATTTTTGCATTGACAGGATACCTGCTGGCTATTGTCTCATCAATGTACCTGACAACTAGTGGCCCGTGTAGAAGAATACTACCACAGTGGCGCAGTGACCACTCACACAGGAGCTGCTGTCAGCCACAACTCGCACTAACCACCAGCACTAGTCTCCACACTGTTAACCATGCTAGCACTCACAAACTCGACAGCGTTTTATGGCCAAAAATACGTCCATTTTGCCTATACATGTTCATGCTTTGACTAGTAACAAGCGTTATTCGCTCACAAGTGATCATTTATTCATCACATTAGAAAAATAGAGTGATGGCGTCATGAGAGGGAGGGGGTGATGTAGCGAGGCACGACTGTACATGCACATTTTTAGTAAGACTCAGATGCACAGTTTTGCAAATGACATGCTCCTGACACCGTCGGATTTCAAAGGGCTTACTTTTCTTCATCGCCAAACTGTGTCCTTTTTTGTCAATTCAGACTCAAGAGGCATAGAACCCTGGGTTCCTTTAAGGTTTTCTGTTACACAAGGCACATGCATCCCCCATCTTTTCATCATTGCTGTCTTGTTTCGATGGATTCCAAATGACTGGCTTTGATACGAGCTGAATTTCCTGAGGGAAATCGAACGCTGCAGGCATCCAACATGTCCGTTAACAGTGGCAGCAACAAAAGCTTGGATGCTGCATGGATCTGCAAGGCCTGGTGGGAAATGTCGCACTTGAGCTCACTTTTCACGTTGGCCTGGTTGAGTCATCATTGGTAACTTGCCTACGTGGGTATGAATATTACAACAACAAAAAAACCTGACGTCCCATTAACTTGTGCCGTAGTGACCTAGACTTGTAGGATTTTAAGATATGGAACTGGGTGCATCTATTGACCCATCTAAATGATCGGTATCCATATTTGTATTCGGAGTGGGAGGGGCAGAAGCTGAAAGTGGGCATGATTTAACTGGAAACTTTGGTCAATTGGCGACTCCAAATTGTCCATAGGTAGGCTTTGGACAATTGTCCCTGCGATTGGCTGGCGACCAGTCCAGGGTGTACCCCGCTTCTTGCCCAAAGTCAGCTGGGATAGGCTCCAGCATACCCGTGACCCTAATGAGGATAAGCGGTATAGAAAATGAGTGAATGGATGGGTAGGGCTTAAATTGGTACGTTATTGTAAGAATGAGGTAGACATGGATTGACCAGAACTTGCTACATTTAGCCTCAAAATGTACATTCAAATTGTTCATGTACTGTATGGAAGTGAGCTGATTATTATTTGTTTAATGATCTGTGTGAAGTCAATTCATGCAAACAGCGCAATCATCTGTCAGCCAGGTTCACTGTATTTTTCTCCAAAGCACCGCACTCTACTACGAGCAAAGTTTTCCAACCGACTTTCCAACATGAGCAGCTAATTTAGAAGCAAGCGGACCGGGTGCAAATAGACACCATTCCAGCTCTGTCTTGTCAAATGCACCGCATATGTTACAAAACAAGTTTACCTAGTAACTTTAGGTACGAGCCGAGCTGAGGAGAACCTAAATTCAGTCTGTATTGTGTCCGTGTGTGAAAGAGCGGTCATTGTGTGTGACCGGCCAATCACAGAGCGTGACGAGTGAATAAATAAGTAGTTACCCGATGAGTATTTTTCTTCATCACGATTACGGACAATGACGAGCTAGACTCGTTTCGTGCTCGTACTCGGCAAATATGCATTATCCGTAACGATACTCTGGATACTCGTTTAGTTGACGAGATTCCCTGCTTTGTCATTTCACGAAGATATAAGCAGTCCAGAATTGGAATGATCCGTTTATTGTAACAGAGAGAGACAGAATGTCAGCGTTAAGTCGACGTAGGTGTCTTGTGTGGGTCATTCAAGTGTTTTTCTTGTCAAATGTCCGACGGGTCTGTCAAAAACAAGACCAAAACACTGAGATTGGAGATTCAGAGCAACTGTGGTTGACCGTTACCTTTTATTTCTTCCATTTATCAATAATTGCAACAACGGCGGTTCTTTCCCACCAAGATTCTTGTTGATGTTTTTTTTTTTTTGCGCAGGTCAGTAATCTTGATCCTGAGGTCTTTTGGCAGCTCTTTGGTCTTGCCCGTAGAGGTGGAAGAGAGTGTTTGGGTCACAGGCATCTTTTATCCTCATATCTGATACTTTCTTAAAAGCCCAGAACAATTGATGGGCTCCTTGGTCACATAACAAGTCTTTGGGGGTCAGACTGCTTGCTTGTTGGTAAGGGTTGAAATATCCTACCAAATACATATACTACTACTACATATACTATATATATACTACTATATGTATATAGTGTACAGCTCCCAGGGTTCTGTTTGAAGACCCAAACTTACAGATGTACAGAGTATGGTGAATGCTGACAATTGATGGAGTGTGTTTGCACGCCCCTGCAAACTACAACCACCATAACCAACAATACAAATGAAATCTGGTTTAAGCCGCCCCGTGCAGTGAGGAATGCACCGACGGGCAAAGATGGGCTAACTCTTCTGGACAAGACTCCGCGGCCTATCAGCACCTCAAAGTGACAGCACTTTTTTTGAGGGCAAAAATGTACACATTCTGGACGGAGAAGGCAGATGGTTTGAAAGAGGCGTGAAGGAAGCCATCTCTGAACAGATGGGCATTTCTGCGACACCACCATTCTCCCGCATACAATGTTCTTTCATTCCTTTCTAACAATTAAACAGGGGATAGCCACCTTGGTTTCAGGTGGGTCCATTACCATCATTACATCTGGATGGGATGCTAAAAGAATCCGATTCTGGTCATAACCTTCATGAACAGAATTTCTAGACGCTTTCAAGGCGTTGAGGGAGTCCAGTTTGGTGGTCTTAGGATCTCGTCTCGATGATATGGTCCTGATGGCCTTATCAGACTGTGACCTTCAGCGTTCACTGGAGCAGTTTGCAGCTGAGTGTGAAGCTTCTGGAATGGGACTCACCACCTCCAAATCCGTGGCCATGGTTCTCAGTTGGAAACAGCTTCCTCCAGGTCGGGAGTGAGGTCTTCCCTTAAGTTCCCACCCTTAACTATGGTCATGAGTTATGAGTCGTGACTGAAAAACCGAGAACCCGGATACAAGCGGCGGCAATGAGTTTCCTCTGTAGGGTGGCTGGACTCCCCCTAGTAGATAGGGTGAGGAGCTCGGCCATCTGGGAGGAGCTCAGAGTAAAGCCACTGCACCTTCACATCGAGAGGAGACAGTTGAGGTGGTTTAGGCATCTAGCTTGGATGCCTCCAGGAGGCCTTCCTGGTGAGATGTTCCGGGCATGCCCAGCCGGGAGAAGGCCCTATGGAAGACCCAGTACATGCTGGAGGGATTATGTCTCACAGCTGGACTGAGAACGCCTTTGTGTCTTCCTGGTGGAACTGGAAGACTCCCCCTGAGACCCGCACCCGGATAAGCGGCGGTAAATTTAATGGGACGCTATTAGGTGATACCTCCCAAACGACCATTGTTGGCGGGCAGACCTATGATTGTCATTTGACACGACAGAAGAGCGAACCCATTCCTGTCCGAACACGCCTCCTCCTTATAGACCGGATCTTGCAGGTTTTCAGACTAGCTCTGTCCTATCTGGTCTGATGAGTGTTTGTCCCGCCTCGTCTTTGAGCATGAACTGATGAGTTGTGATTGGTTCAGTGCTCTGCGATTACAATGCCCTGAATGAATGAGAACACCCACAGGCATATTTAAACCAATACTTATGCGGCGTGGGCGCAGTTGCGTCACCATGGTAACCAGATTTTTTTTGGCGTGCTAAAAGCTCAGCCCAACTAATTTTAGAAAAAGACGAAGAAGACAACGGATATTGTGCATGAGGTTCACTGCCGGCAATAAGTGCATGTATGTAATTAATGGTTCAGCTGAGTAAGGAGCTTCCATTACGAAACGCCGGAGAAAAACAACAAGCGCCAGAAACATCCACCATGAAAAAGGCCACCGCTGACACCCATTTTCAGATTCCCTTCCTAATTAACCTGTCAGCTGTATCAGATTGAACGGCATTAAATGTACCTGCAAATGTCACCGCAGGCACTTTAGATTTGTCTTTGCCATTTTTTTTCTTTTTGATTGTAAAGACCGCCGCCCAGTAAGAGCATCACCAAGACCCCCCGTGGCTCAGCCTGTCAGGACGAATACTCCTTAGCTGCAATCCTGGGGATGTCCAATCGTTTCACCCAATTGCGCCATTTTCCAACCGATTCAAACCATTGCAATCATCCAGCACTTCCATCTGCATCCAATTTTCCTCATTGCAAAAACTCCAACTCTTTCCGTCTTGCACACTAATTTCCATTGATCCTAATTACTCGTAACTACTTCAACATTTTACAACCAATTCTAACAAATACAACAACAAATCGTTGAGCACAATCCAAACATTAAGGCGGCCCGTTTTTCACATTTTCCCGACATTCCGTTTTTTCTGGAACGCTGAATGCCTGTGATCTAATTGGAGTTCCAGCTATTTCCACATTTCTCAACCGATTCAAATCGTTCCAACATCAAATGCTTCAATGCACTCCTGAAATGTGTGCTATTGTCCACATCAGTGCAATTCCCACATGTCCCGCCGTTCCTATTTTTCCAGAATGCTGAATGCCTTTGATCTAAAAACGTATTCCTTTTGATCTAAAGACTTATGACTACTTCCATATTTCTCATCCGTTTCAAAGAGTTCCGGCGTCAAACCATTGAACTAATTTAGGACGTTTGTGCTATTATCCACATCAGAGCAATTCCCACTTTTCTTGACATTCCTGTTTTCCAGTATCCTGAATGCCTTTGATGTAACTTCACTTTTGACTATCTGCACAATCCTCCACACTTTCAAACCGTTTCAAAATCAAACCATTCCCTTAATTTAGGACGTTTGTGCTGTAATCCACATCACAGCAATTCCCACACTTCCCGACATTCCCATTTTTCCAGATCGCCGAGTGCCTTTTGATCTACAGACTGAAACCACTGAATGAATCCATTCCAGAAAGCCTAAAACACATTTGTATAGTTGTACAATTATACGTTTACTTCACAATAGAAATGAGGGTGCATGCAAATGATGAACGAAAGGGATAAATGAGAATTTAAGGTTTTTTTGACCGTCATTGAAGCCATGATTGTTGACAAAGACACAAAGTGGAAGCGAGATCGACACAAACACCACTTTGGTTTTGCTAGCTACTTCACTTGCAACTTTCTTTGGGTCATTTGGGGTTATTTTTGCAGGCGTGATCAAAAGAAGACAGACTTGCGGCTGGCGACAAGGTATGCTTGGTATTGTACGCTAACCATCCACCCATTTTCTATGCAGCGTATCCTCCTTAGGGTCGCGGGTACGCTGGAGCCTACCCCAGCTGACTCGGGGCCAGAGGCGGGGTACACCCTGGACTGGTTTCCAGCCAATCGCAGAATGATTCTGTTTTTGACATCAACTTTAAACGGGGCAACCGCTGTTTGGGCAATTTTTCTATCAATAAAGATGGTCCACAGAAACCAACTTGTCTTTGTCTATTTTAGGGTAGAACTCAAAAGGAGACTCTTCGCTGTGTGGAGAGTTCACGCAAAAATAATTGCAACAAAACAGAGCAAAAGTTCATACAATGGGAATATTGATTTTGCCAGGCGGCCAGAGATTGTAAAGTTATTTTGCACTATTGACGCTTATCAAAAAGATGTTGTTTAGACGTTTAAAACCGGTCCAGTAAACTTGACAAGCCTGGCTGCTTTTCTGTCTTTGGTTTTACCAGGGGCAGGTAATATGCGGCCCGTGGGCCACATCCGGCCCAACAAGCCTCTTACTCCAGCCCACGTAGCATTTCCACATCCCTGATATGATCTGATAACTGATATCCAGCCAATATCGACAATCTGTACTAAATCCCAACCCTGTACGTCTTAACTCTTCCCCCTTTTCTCATTATCCTCAAACTAAACCACTTTTGTCCAGCCCCTGACCTTTTCCTGAACCAGGAGCTGAAATTGGATGCATCATTCTATCCAATTAAATTCCGACTTTAAGTGACCTTCAGGGATGCTGAGTGTTTAAACATGCATACTTTAATTTCCCACGCATATCTTGATGTTGCCGTTTCTATTTTCAGATATGTTCCAGAAAGCCATCATTCAGAGCGGCACGGCACTGTCCAGCTGGGCGGTCAACTACCAGCCTGCCAAGTACACGCGAGCCCTGGCAGAGAAGGTGGGCTGCAACGTGCTGGACTCCATTGACCTGGTGCAGTGCCTGCAGAACAAGAACTACAAGGAGCTGATTGAGCAATACGTGACGCCAGCAAAGTACCACATCGCCTTCGGTCCTGTGATTGACGGGGATGTGATCCCCGACGACCCCCAGATCCTCATGGAGCAAGGCGAGTTCCTCAACTACGACATAATGCTGGGCGTCAATCAAGGCGAGGGATTCAAGTTTGTGGATGGCATCGTGGACAGCGAGGATGGCGTCTCGGCCAATGATTTTGACTTTGCTGTGTCGGACTTTGTGGACCACTTGTACGGCTACCCCGAGGGCAAGGACACTCTGCGTGAGACAATCAAGTTCATGTACACCGACTGGGCGGACAAGGAGAATCCAGAAACACGACGCAAGACCCTTGTGGCGTTGTTCACAGACCACCAGTGGGTGGCGCCAGCAGTGGCTACAGCTGACCTCCATGCCCAGTATGGCTCCCCCACTTACTTTTATGCGTTTTACCATCACTGCCAGAGCGACATGAAGCCCAGCTGGTCTGACTCAGCTCATGGTGACGAAGTACCCTACGTGTTCGGCATACCGATGATCGGCCCGACAGAGCTCTTCAACTGTAATTTCTCCAAGAATGACGTGATGCTGAGTGCCGTTGTCATGACCTACTGGACTAACTTTGCCAAAACAGGGTGATTATGATCTTTCTTCTTCATTTCATCGAGTATTTCTGTTCAGTTTGCCTTTTACTGTTTAGCTCCAAATAACCCAGTGACTACAGCAGATAGCAGTTTCTCACTTGGTGTCTCTTTGTTCGTCGTCGTAGTGGTATGGCAAGTACGATGACTGGGCAGACTACATTAATGGGAAAATGGGTGTATAATCACCAACAAGTGTTGGTGATTATATAGGCAGTGGCTATTAACCTGGCTTATGGCTAATTATGGGGTAGACAAACCATATACACTCCTAATCGAAATTTCCGACCAACTGAATAAGTGCAGGAATTTACAATTTGCACTGTTGGACCTTAAGGAGGTTCTAAGTAGAGCTTTAAAATACAAAAAGAAGAAATGAGACTGAGACAAAAAACAATTGCAAGCAACTGAACTAGGCTGTTCATCAGCTGATCAAAAGTTTAAGACCAAAGCCTGTAAAAGCCAAAATCTTGGCAAAAGAGTAAATTCAATGTAATTTGCTGTCAGGTATTCAAACTGTCTCTTCACGGGAAAGGCAAAAAAGCTTTCTCTCTTTGACCGCGGTTGATTGGTTGAGCTGCAAACCAGGCGTCTCTCAGCCCGCCATTGCTGATTTTGGATGCAGACCCTCCTTTCAAACTTTTTCTAACGTCCTGAAGTTAATGGAACAAGAGAGTCAAGTGGTTGACCCAAATATTGTTGGCTGTCCGTCAAGACACGGCACCATCCTCGGCCCTAATGATGGTTGTTACCGGTGTCCAATAACCAGTCCAGGCCATGAACCAGTCCATCTGCGAGAGAAGGGTTTTAAGAACAAAAACTGTCTTCAAATGCCACAAAATTTACCATTAAGTAAATTATTAAGTAACCTTGATGGCTTCCAATGTTACCGACAAGACAAGGAGATCCCACCTAGGATGTTTTCCACACGGCACAGTAGAGGTGGCGCCATCATGATTTTGGGTGCTTTTTCCCTCACTGGAACAATGGAGCTCCGGATTGTGCAGGGGCGTCAAACGGCATTGCAGCATTGCCCTTTTAGCTTGGGCGGCTTCAGAGCTTTATTGGAAAACGTTAAGCCTAAAGTCTGGATTCTCCATCCCTTAACTGCTAGTTGAGTGTCTTCTTCGCCCTCAAGTGTCCCCAACAAGTGAGTGATGTACTACTGCCACCAGTGGTGGGAGGCGGTATTGCAATTGACTGTCTCACAGATAACAGCCCCTTATACACGGTCTAAGTTTTTAGTGCCGCTGGCGGTCCAAGTGTGGACCATGACCCTAAGGTTAAGGATCTCTGATACTCTCTGAATCTCTGATGGTACATAGAAGAGAGAAATTCATGAGGAATGGGGCTGGTAGTCAATTCATTTGAAGCATGTTGATTGGATTACTGTTCCATATCCTTTACTTCAGAACTACTTACTAATTGAAGTGGTGTAAATATGCGCTGGAATACCTTCATCTTTTGTTCAGAATCAGCTACTTATCACGGGCAACTGGCACCACTTCCATCTCATTCATGGTTACCATGAATGGTGCTTTTACACAGTCGGACGCCCAAGTCTCCTGACTTCGATGGGGAAGCGCAGACTGGGTTGTTATACTTTGCAAAACTGGATGGTCATTGGATAAATGCTGGGCTCTGTCCCGCCCATTGGATGTTCAGCGTCTCTGGGGACGCTCGGCTTCTGCATGATGATCGGATGACCTGTTTGAGGCGGAATCCCCTTTTGACAGTGAAATGAGCGAATCGGCAATCGTGAGGTAAAACCTCCACCGGAGCATTTTCCGTTGTTCTGAACTGATCCGGAGACTTTACCGATCCCCGGCGACTTTGTCTTTGGTAACAACGACTAGTGTTGTGTTTGGCATCTCTCTTCTGTCACTTCGTGGTTTCTTTCCCCAACGAGCAGCAGCCGCTGCGGAGCTTCTTCCCCCGTCATGATCACTCACTCTCACAGCCGTTCACACAGTGGCCTTGTGTGACATGGACATGGAGGTGGACAGTGCAATACCTCAGCTGTGCAAACTGCTGTCATTAGTAGCAACGACTGGAGCTACAGTACATCTGCAGGTGTAGAGAGGAGCTTCTCCTGTTTAAAGCGGCCCATAGTGCATTGTGTTGCACAATGGGCCATCTAGCTGGACACTGGTCAAGTCCTTGGAAAAGATGCCTAGAAGATGACAGGGTCACTGATCATTTTCTTGATAAGGAACGGAGGGTAGAATTTTCATATGAAAACAATAAATACATTTATGATGTCGGCCGAAAAAAATGAGCTTCCCCTCCTTGAATGACCAGTAGCGGCCACTGTGGTTTAAATACTGGGCTGTTTGCCAGTAGGTGAGGACCAGGCAGCTCTTTATTTGATCATGAGTCATGACAAAACTCACCATGAGCTTGTCAACACATCAGAAATCGTAGGAGGTCATTATCAACTGTCTGACTTGGACTGTCATCTTAGAAGGCTAAAATCTTCACGCAGCAACTTAACACTCAAAAGATAGCCAAGAAACATACAAGACAGTTAGCAATAGGAAAGTTGAAAATAAAAAAAACAACAACAGCTATTTTAACTTCTTCCCATAATGCATTATTCCCAGCAGAGCATTTCATTGGCCAACGCCGGGCCACCAGAGTTTTCCCATAGCTCATGATTGGCTCCCGTCAAGTGAAGTACTGCCTGGTCCTCACGGACTCGTGCGCACCACCACATGTCTTTTTAGGATGTGGACACGTGGGGCTTATATATGTGCAAATTGTGTGTGTACGTCTCAATCACCGGAAACTACTTTTCCCGCCGAGGGCCGCATACCGATAAATCAAAGGATGCGGGGCCACTCGTGACTTTTTTTAAACTGACCCATGAAGATATGCTGAGACGAGTATTTGCTTTGGCGACCGAGTGCCGTCTTTCGTTTTGTTCTCAGAATGTGCTGACGAGTGAAATGAAGACATCACACAACATACTTTCTCATCAACAGAACATATGCAGCATACCAGCGTATACGTACCGTGTGACTTTTTATACCCTTAATTGAAAGCTTATCGGGGCCATATGCACGCAAAGCACACGCTTCAGTGGGCAGGCGAGGGAAGGCCTTTAGCATTCTGTTATATTTGCTATTTCAGCTGAAGAGAAGTGCCATATTGTCCCAGCATATGTTAGCGCTGGGAACACAGGCGCTGTGTGGAAGCCCACCACATGCTAGGAGCCCTGTGTGTGCATGTAGTCCTCCTGGGGTCCCTGCTTGCAGCGCAGACCTTACGTCGTGAAACCCGCCGTGTTCAAAAATTTGCGGTAGTTTGAGGCTCCGTCAGACGTACTAAGTAAATCCGGAATGGGTGTGAGTGAGACTTGTAAGGGGTCTGATTCACATGGCAAATATTTCACTGCGTCTTCCCCATGCAACATGCCGTATATGCAGTAATTCCTCGCCACTCCAAAAATAGGAATAAATTGTGCTGTTTGGTGGCCTATTTTTAGTCTTCAGCGAACTCACGGCGAGCTTGTCAACCCATCGGAAACTGCAGGAGGTCGTTACGCAACATAACAGTCTGACTCACGTTGTCATCTAAGAAAGAACGCTAAACTCATCACACAGCAACTTAACACGCAAAAGGTATGTAAGAAATATACAAGACCAAGTACCAATACGAGTTTAAAATAACAGCAATCTTAACTGTTTCCCATCATGCATTGCTTCCCATCAATGCCATCTGCAGTTCCTTTAGTTGTGTTCACAGTCACTGCAGATGAATGGGAAGCAATGCCTGATGGGAAGCAGTTGAGAAAGTTGTTTTGTATTCTACACTTGTATTGGTACTTACCCTGAGTATTTATTCGCTACCTTTTGCATGTTAAGTTGCTGCGTGATGATTTTTGGGTTCTTCTATTGGGTAATGTGAGTGTCCACTGTAAAGGATTTGAGACGCAGCCCTGCTATTGTTATCCATTTTTGTTGGTCATATTATTTTTGCATACGGGGTGGTAGAGTGGTTATCTCCCAAACTGAAGGTTGCTGGACTTCCATCCTAAAGGTATCCTTTGGTTGAGGTACTGAAGTTTCTCCTAATCTTCAGTAGATACATGTGGTAACCTTCAAGGTAGAAAAGACTGCAGTCATGTCCCAGTATCTGATGTTTTGTCTCTGCTGTTTATTTTTTCCAGGGACCCAAATCAGCCAGTTCCACAGGATACAAAGTTCATTCACACAAAGCCCAACAGGTTTGAGGAGGTTGCCTGGACAAAGTACAACCCCAAAGATCAGCTCTACCTACATATCGGTCTCAAACCTCGAGTCCGAGACCACTACCGTGCGACCAAGGTAGCTTTTTGGCTGGAACTGGTGCCTCATCTCCACAACATCAATGAATTTTTCCAGTACGTGTCAACCACCACTAAAATACCACCGCAAGACACCACACCGTACCCTTACACCAAGAGATTCCCAAACAAAAACAATTGGCCCTCCACTACTCGCCATCCGGGTTTGCAGTCCACCAACACCAAACACACCACGGACCGGCGCAAAAGCGATGACTTTGCCGAGGAATCCACCGTGGTGATCGAGACCAAGCGGGACTATTCCACCGAGTTAAGCGTCACCATCGCCGTGGGGGCCTCCCTCCTGTTCTTGAACATCCTGGCCTTTGCCGCGTTGTACTACAAGAAAGACAAGCGACGGGCCGATTCAAGCCGCCACGTCCCCACCCCGCAACGCAACTCAACGCCGGGCAACGCGCCCTGCGCCGCCAACGACGTGGCCCACCTGCAGAGCGAGGAGCTGATGTCGCTGCAGATGAAGCAGCTGGAGCACGAGCACCACCACGAGTGCGAGTCCATGCAGGCGCACGACACGCTGCGTCTGGCTTGCCCGCCCGACTACACTCTCACGCTACGCCGCTCTCCGGACGACGTACCGCTGATGACGCCCAGCACCATCACCATGATCCCCAACTCACTGGCTGGCATGCAGCCTCTGCACAACTTCAATACTTTCGGGGGCAGCCAGAACAGTACCAACCTCCCCCACGGCCACTCCACGACACGGGTATAGCTCTGATGGGATCGGACCAGGCCGGAGTCACGTTTGAAGCAAGAACCGACACGGCGAAGGCAAATGGAAGTGATGAAGCACAGACTCCAAAGTTCAAACAGATGTTATTTTGCTACGCTGCCTTCTTGAAGTATATATGGTATCAATTGATGTCTTTTTAACATAAAAAATACAAAATGCGAATGTTCTTGTACTAACTATTTGGAGCGACGCTTCATGAACTTTTTTCAGAGTTTTACCAAAAGAAAAACCCAAGCAGTAACTGTTGCTATGCATCTTCTACAAAACACGACTGCACTGCGACAAGGACATTCGAAGACAACCTGTGGAATATTGTCTTTTATGAATTAGAAAAGTGTCAGACTGCTTACTGCGGGGGTGTCCAGACTTTTTTGCACCGAGGGGCCGCATACTGAAAAAAATCAAAGGACGTTTGGTTTCCAGACTTGCCACTGATTTCCTTTCCCATCCAATACCGAGTCAGATTCTTTCCGGCATCAGCGGTATCGACACAAGTTATCTAATGGGACAATATTTTAGCAAGACGACCACAGGCATAAAAGTAAGGGCTTGTTGTTTATTACGCTTCTATTTCAGCATTTTAGTACTGTATAGTGGAACCTCGGTTAGCGTACGCCTCGGTTAGTGTACGCCTCGGTTAGCGTGTTTTTTTGGTTAACATCAAAAGTTTTGCCTCGGTTTGCGTACACTTTCTGGTTAGCATGCACAATGCTGTGTTATTAATACACTACGGGAGTCCAACTGTGTTAATATATTTTCATGACCAAACGCTCTTGTTAGCAGCCTATTAGCTTGCTAACACAAGAAGCGGAAGACAGTTCTTCAGTCTTTTACCTTCATCTTCAGTGAGGGTAAAAGTAACCGTAAATGTAGTAAGTATTTTTTGCATATAATACTATACAAACATGTTTTTTGTTAACACTTTTTCTGCTTATCTGAAGTTGGGTTGCAGGGACAGCAGCATAAGCATGAAAGCCCAGACTTCGTCCTGCTCGTCCACAGATTCCTTCTCTGGGCAAACTCCCATACACCCATGGAGTTGGTCCACAGTTCCACTACCAGGACGAAAACCACACTGCTTCTCCTGAATCTGAAATTCAACAATCAGGCGTATTTCTTATGGAAAGAAGTGATTGGGTTAGAGTACGTTTTGGTTAGAGTGGGACCTTCTGGAATGGATTAATGACACTAACCAAGGTTCCACAACACATGTCCTCCATGTGTTCTGTGTACTGACTTAGGAGTAGGGTTGGCCATTGTTTGACTTTGAGCGATTCTGGTTTTGATTCCTCGTTTCGATTCTGGTTACTAAAGAGTCTCGATTACGATTCTTTTCAGAGGTCAGGTCATGCAGGGTTTTAAATGCGGGGTCTAACCAAAGTCCTTGGATGCACAGGTTTGTATTTTTGCACGGTGACTAGAGTAACACTTTACAGAGCGGTCGTTTGTCTATGAAAAAGTACACAGCCTTACGTTAGTCACGTTACGTTCGTAGTATAAAGTATCGTTGGTTTGCTGCTTCATCGACGTGATTTATTGCTTCTTACCTGACTGGGTGGAACCTTCCGTTGGTATGATAGAATTGCAAATGTTGCCGTTCACCGTTTTCTTGGCAGAACTTCAGCGAGCGTCGTCATGTATTGTTCCAGGGTGAAATGGGTCGACGCTTCCTGACGATTCTTCTTCATCGGTACTCGCCGGCTTCTTCTTTTTTGGGGACTGGTCTGATTGCGTAGTGACTGCGTCAATCGCCAGACTTAAGGATGGACATTTTGAAAAAGTGAACGAATCCAGGAGGTGTTAGTTCCGACTAAAACCCGAGGACCGCATGTATATTTTTTCGGTTTTTACATCATTTAATTGAGTCTCGGGCCGCACTTTGGACACCCCTGCCTTGGTGGGAAACAGAACTTTATTACTGAATATTATTGAATTTACAAAAAGGAGAGAAAAGAAAAAATACACAGTAAGTGTCAAAGAAAATAGAATTGTTCTGTTGCTATTTTATTTGGGCTATTTTGTTCTGAGCTTTCTATTGAGCTGTAAATACTGTATATCTAAACACCCCCCCACCCCCTTTATTTTCCAGTACAACCAAAACAATGTAAGAAAAGGACAAGATGTAACATATTGTTATATAGCTTCTGAGATTCTTTCGCGGTGGCATAAAGAACTTTTATCATCCCAATTCCATACTTCGGAGAATTGGGATGTGATTTGGTCACCTGACAGCTGGTTTTGCTTCCAGAAGGTTTTTTTGTGGTCTTTTTTTCCCCTCCATTTGTTCCCTCGGCCTACAACGTGGTGCGAAATGCATCATTACAGACTTTGTTTAAAAAAAGGCAGTACTAATATTAGTTTTAATGGAATACGTGTTGGAATATTTGTTAATATAGAGTATTTCAAGTTGCACTCATATGCTAGCAATATGTAAAATATTGTGTCGGGCTTGTGATATATTTTGGGTGACAAAGCAAGTGAATGAATGTAAATATTCACCATATTTAATAATATAAAAATGAAATCGCTGTTTTTTTTGCATATGTTATGATAAAACGGGGAGGATATATTTGCTCAATTTAATTCTATATAAAAAAAAACTTGAAAAGATCTTTGAGCATCTTTGTAAATGAGTAGTTTATGACCTTTGTTTGCTGTTTTGCCTTAAGTGATAATAGAGATATTTCTGGCTGGACACCTGTATAAAGTTTTTCTGCAATGTTTTTTAATAAAATATCAAAGTATTTTCTATAAAGAGAGGGGAAAAAAGGCAGTTTTATTTTTGTCCACTTTTTCAGCGTGAAAGGTCAGATCACTTGGCGCAGTTTTTTTTTTTTTTTTGTACCTGATCGTTCGTTTTTGTCCGGTGAAAAATACAGTGGCGCCTTGGTTAGAGTCACTGAGCCGTTCAGGAATGTTCGACTCAAACCAAAACAGACTCTAACCAAGGCAAGTTTACCCATTAAAAAAAATCCTGTACATCCAATTAATTACTGTAAGCATCGTAAAAAAGATTTTAGATGTTGGATGTTGATCTGCTTGTGGCGACTCACACGGACGGGTTCTAATACTTGAACTGTTACATAAAAGTAGTGTAAAAATCAGGGCTGTCAAACGATTGCAAATGTTCCTCAATTTACTTATGGTTCATTACCATTTGCTACAATGTGTGAAATATGCCCATTTTTATTGTATTTTCTTAAAAGAAAAATAAATGACTTGACAAGATGATATATATATTTGTATGTATTAGCAGCTGCAAACGAACTTAAACATTTAAATCAAGCTAGAAGGTAGGACATAGCTAACATTTGAATCACAATTTAACCATGTCATTTTGAGCAATGAGGGGTTGCGTTCAAAGACAACACGTTGTTTACTGTCTTTTCCGGTGTATGGAGCCTGCAGCTTGTGCAGTGATGTGGCTAATTTAAGTATGACAAAAAACTACATTCCCCATGATGCTTAGAGTGCTGCTTCAGGAAGTAGTGATGTGGACGAGTGAGGTGGAAGCTAAGATCTCTGACTCATCTAAAGTAAGTCTGATCAAGGGTGGAGTTACTACAGCTTCTCTTTAGACTACCTGGATCGCCAACCCTCACTATCGCCAACAGGTTTTGAAAGGCTGGACTGTATGAAGAGTGTAGCTCAAGCTAAATGGCTAATTTGCCTGGAGACAACTGAGAGCGACAATGAAAAAGACCCCGAGACAAAGGAATTATGAGATTGTTCAATAGGAGGAGCAGTGGGAAGACAGCGATGAATGGCTTTTCCGGTAGGCTACTGTTTAACTCGTCATATTACACTCACACTTTGCCGCTGTTTAACTCGTCATTTTACACTCACACTTTGCCGCTGTTTAACTCGTCATTTTACACTCCCTGTTTGGGACTGTTTAACTAGTCACTTTACACTCACTGTTTGGCAGTGCTGAATTAGCCATGTTACAACGCTCTGTTTGCCACTGTTTAACTAGTCGTATTACACTCACTGTTTGGCAGTGTTGAATTACCCATGTTACAACACGCTGTTTGGGGCTGTTTAACTAGTCGTATTACTCTCACACTTTGCCGCTGTTTAACTCGTCATATTACACTCACACTTTGCCACTGTTTAACTCGTCATTTTACACTCACTGTTTGGCAGTGTTGAATTACCCATGTTACAACGCGCTGTTTGGGGCTGTTTAACTAGTCGTATTACTCTCACACTTTGCCGCTGTTTAACTAGTCATATTACACTCACTGTTTGGCAGTGCTGAATTAGCCATGTTACAACGCCTTGTTTGTGACTGTTTAACTCGTCATATTACACTAACTCTTTAACGCTGTTTAACTAGTCATGTTACACTCACTGTTTGGCAGTGTTGGATTAGCCATGTTACAACGCTCTGTTTGGGACTGTTTAACTAGTCGTATTACACTCACTGTTTGGCAGTGCTGAGTTAGCCATGTTACAACGCTCTGTTTGGGACTGTTTAACTAGTGGTGTTACACTCACTGTTTGGCAGTGTTGAATTAGCCATGTTACAACGCACCGTTTGGCGCTGTTTAACTAGTCATATTACACTCCCTGTTTGGGGCTGTTTAACTAGTCATATTACACTCCCTGTTTGGGGCTTTTTTTTTTTTTTTGTGTCTTGTCCAGCATCATAACAGCTGAATGGGAGTCAAGCTGCCTTCAAATGCTGAGCAAAATTTCTTTGCCAAGGGAGATTTCATAATCCAAATGAGTCTCCCTTGACATTTGACTGCGTTTATTATGAATTTTGTTGCGCCACATTTCGATGCTGTTTGGGGCTTTTTAACTAGTCATATTACACTCCCTGTTTGGGACTGTTTACCTAGTCATATTACACTCCCTGTTTGGGGCTGTTTAACTAGTCATATTACATACACTGTTTGGGACTGTTTAACTAGTCATATTACACTCACTGTTTGGCAGTGCTGAGTTAGCCATGTTACAACGCTCTGTTTGGGACTGTTTAACTAGTCGTGTTACACTCACTGTTTGGGGCTTTTTAACTAGTCATATTACACTTCCTGTTTGGGACTGTTTAACTAGTCATATTACACTCCCTGTTTGGGACTGTTTAACTAGTCATATTACACTCACTGTTTGGGACTGTTTAACTAGTCATATTACACTCACTGTTTGGCAGTGCTGAATTAGCCATGTTACAACGCTCTGTTTGGCGCTGTTTAACTAGTCATATTACACTCCCTGTTTGGGGCTTTTTAACTAGTCATATTACACTTCCTGTTTGGGACTGTTTAACTAGTCATATTACAATCCCTGTTTGGCAGTGCTGAATTAGCCATGTTACTACGCACTGCTTGGGACTGTCTTGTGAAAAAGCCTTTATTTAACCAAAACATTTCGCGTGTAACATCTTTCTGTGTACAAATATCCGACGTAACAATGTGGACACCCACGGCTTGTAGGCAGTTGCGGCCTGTTTATATAGAAATCGTTTTTTTTCTTTAAATTAATGTGGTGCGGCTTACAGGCTTACATACCACTCCCCGCCTTTTTCTCCTCAGTACCATTTCGTATTACTAGTCATTTTTGGTAACACAGGTCAGTGTTGATCACTGTGATTTCTTTCTTTCAATTCCTAACTAATCGTGTCATCCATCTAATGAAAGGGAGGTTTTGAGCACGGCTGTGGTTTGTGTGTATTCATTAATCGGCCAACAACACTCCATCACTCAACCTCGGGCCCGGACCCGTCATTCAAGCAGCCCTATCTTCCGTTATCGTCCCCAACCCTCCCGCTCACCAGATCGATCGTCAAGGTGAAAAGCAAATACACGCAATGAGGGTGTGTAGGATGAAGGTCAAGTGCAACTGTTGTGTATTTGTGTTTGTGGATCGGATTACCAACCTGGACCTTGCCTGGTCCTTCTGTCTGGGCCTGAACCCCCCTTCTTTTGGAAAGCTGCACCTTTTTGTGCGGCACAAACAGCCGCAGGGAACAAAGGAAAGTGCAATATATAATGCTGTTTCGCGGTTGATTATGGCCTGAGAGTCAAAATAAATATGCATATGAATATTTTCAATATTCATATTCAAAGAGGCTGATGATATCAAGTGTGGCCTCTAGTGTTCGCTGAAACACACAAGCGCCAGACTTGATCACCAGCTTTTATTGCTGGTTTGAGGTATCTCACAACTGCCACAATAATAATAATAACTTAGTAATCATAATCATAACAACCTTGCTATTGTTACGGCCGTAATCCGCTCCAAGACAAAACTCAAGTCTTAACTTTGGATATCACTTCCTGTCCTGAACACGTTTGTGGATTATTTTCTCTGGTTATGACGATATTGGGTGATACGAAGGGAAAGGCGTTATTTCAGGGCTAAGGGGTATTTAGAAGGTTGTAAACAGGTTTTTTACACTCCGACAATAAAAAAATATTCCATCCATCCATTTTCTTCCGCTTATCCGAGGTCGGGTCGCGGGGGCAGCAGCCTAAGCAGGGAAGCCCAGACTTCCTGCCACTTCATCCAGCTCCTCCCAGCAAATTCCGAGGCGTTCCCAGGCCAGCTGAGAGACATAGTCTCTCCGACGTGTCCTGGGTCTTCCCCGAGGCCTCCTACCGGTTGGACGTGCCCTGAACACCTCCCCAGGGAGGCGTCCGGGAGGCATCCTAACCAGATGCCCGAGCCACCTCATCTGGCTCCTCTCAATGCGGAGGAGCAGCGGTTCTACTCCGAGTCTCTCCCGGATGACAGTGCTTCTCACCCGATCTCTAAGGGAGAGTCCAGCCTCCCTTCCTTGTACCCGCGGTCTTGCCCTTTCGGTCACTACCCATTATGAAAATATTCTATTTATAAATAAGGAATCCTACATCGAGGAACTTCACTTATCGCGGTCAGGTCTGGAACGGATTTACAATCATTGCAAATTGCAAATTTACAAACAAAGACAAGACTTGGAAATAATTCTAAGCGGAGATCTCACTTCCACACCGTGAATGGCAGAGAAACCAAAACCGACATGATGCGATCCCTCATTTTGATGTCAACATGAGTCGGACAATGTTATTGGTCAGTTGAGACCTTTGATGAGCCAGTTAACAGCCCAAATAAGACCCTCTACCTGAAACTGCACCCACAGGTAAAGGGCCTTAGTCTACCTTTTTAATCCGACATACAAACTGGAGGTTATTTCCAGCCGTATGGGTTATCTACTCTGCCCTGGAGATAGCCCCATGAAACCAGACTTCAACCTTCAGCACCTGGTATGGACTGTATCAAACGCAGTCCACTATACCATGGAATCTACCCATATAACAAAATCATCAGATTGACCGACAACTGGAGGCTCGGCTGCGGGAGATCATCCACCTTTTCACAGCAGGCCTCCAAAATCTTGTCTCTTTCAATGCACAGCGTAGGACTCTTGGCCAAGAGTGGTGGCGTAGCGCAGCCACTCTGGCAACAGTTCCGCAAAGCTCCTGGTTCTATACAAACCAGTTATTATTGCCATCAACACTAATAACCGTTTCCATGAAATCTATCCATCCAGACATTTCAGGAGGCCTTGTTCCTAACCAGCATTCCACCTGTTTACTTGTCCAATCATCCCAATTGGTCACCCTATTTATTTGTTGATGGGGAGTACTTTGTCCCGCCTTACATATGCAGTCCTTTATTGCTTGACCTTGGAGATGAATGCACTGCTGATCTTATGCAAGCCTCTCTTGCTGCGGATGCTCTCCGGCAATATTCGGAAGACATGTCTTTGTGCACACAAAAGAGCATGTGGACGTGACGGAGCCGATAGCCGCTGCCGCTGCCAAATGAATAAAGATTGCAAAATGTTGAATGTCGACTGGTTTGGATGGCAGCAGGGCGGCGAGCGGCGTTTTCGCTTGCCTCGACGGAGGAAAGGAACAGATTGTGTTTCACTTACGTGGAAGGGCTCCTGTCTCGCACCTAGGAATCTAATCACGCTCGGACTTCCATCCAACCCCCACAGGTTGCTGTTACCTGCTCTTTAATTCCCCCCTCAATAATGGCAGACACAGATGCGGTCTTGTCTTGTTATTTGCTTCAACCCGTGGCGGACTCTGCCTTTGGTACCTGGTTTGGTACCCTTTGTGGGGACGTGAGCCACCTATCGGTAATATGCAAACGAGGTGTGGCATTACAGACGGCGAGGTCCAAAGCGCTGCACTACAACCTCACCTGGGGCAGTTTAGAACCAGTATTCCTCCAATAACACGACAAAGACATCAAAAGCCAAAAAACAAAAGTTGTAGCGCTCATAAGCGCTTGCCTGGAAGTGGCAAACAAAGCCTTTCCCGTGCCGAGATTGGCTTACTAGCTAGCGTCTGGAAAAATCCGCCTTCAATATGGATTTTTAAAAAAGCCCGTCACCAGCCGCTATGATGTGCTGGTCAAACCTGGCTTTGTTTTGCGCTGATCCCACAATCAGGGGATGGATATGTGCTGGTGCCTTTATGGGCCTGCAAGCTGGCCCTGTGAGGCCAATATGATTTGTTAAAGAAACAGCCCCTATTGCTAGTAGTGTTTAATATAGGGCCAGCACTCCTGATTCTGAAGGCCATTAGATTGACATGGCGACACGTAGACGCTGAAATCTGATTGGACAAAACATCTATACTAGAAGCAGTGCAGCCAATAGACACGCTACAAAAGGAAGGTAATAGACAGGTGGGAATAATTCATATGGATACTGACGTTCATAACTGAAACATGAATGATGAGAACCGGGTTGCAGCTGGGAAGCGTTCTTTTATTTCCCCAGTTACATGGGCAACACCCGAGGACAGTCCACCAGTCTGCATTATTATTATTATTATTATTATTTGTTTGAACGTTTTGTTTTTCTGCATTATTAACAATGTTGCTGTGTGAAAATCTTTGCACTAAAAGCTGTTTTGCACAAAATTGATCATAGCCTGTTTTGTTGTTCAATGTTTATACGTGATCAAGTCATGGTTTACACACAGACCCGGAATTTGTACAAAGGGTAATCCACAATTGGGATGTCACTCTAAAAGCAGAGTAAAAGGGCGCCCCCCGGCGGATTATTTGCAAGGAATCCAGGTCAGACTTTAAAAAAAAGCTGATAATCAATACTTCACAATACCTCCAACTCATATTTGTGGGATATGTAAATTCATTTCTCCCAGTGATCATTTCCAAGATCAAACGAGTTAAGTCCAGGTTGACTTCTTAAAGCGTAATAACAAATAAAAATGAGCCAAATGAGCCAGTTTTTTGAACGGCTCTTTGAAAGGAACAACTCCCCGAGATCCGGGTGCCATAAATCCCGTATCTCTAATGCGCATCAGAATTACTTGCGTTTTTTTCGTCATTTTTCGGTTCTTCCGGAAAATCACCCACGCAAAAAGCTCGGATCGACTGTACTAAAAACCGAACATCTTGTTTTCCCGTCCATATTCCAGGTGATTGACCGTCTCCGCTGTAACTTTACCCCGATGAAAGCGTTAACGTTAACAAAGGATCTGCCGCCCGGGGACGAGTTACCCCTGCCTGTAACACAGCCGCCAATCACACTCAGTCAATCTACTTCGTCAATCGACGGCCCTCAGCCGCGAGCGGGTCGGAGCGCTGCGGGTTCCGGGAAGAGCCAGGCCTGTGTTGAATTATTCACGTGGGGATACCAAAAACAGATGAATTCGCAGCAGCAAGGGGGCTCAAGCCAAACTCGGGAAAATCAGTCTGAAGCATGCAAATGCGACCGCGTTACAAGCGTCCCCAACAATCCCATTCCAATCTTCCGATGGGCTGCGTGTCAAGTGTACGCAAGCTGAGGGAGCTGGGGCGCTGTGCCGAAGCGGGTCGCGATCAATTCTTAATTGCGTCTGCTTTCGAGTTCTTTTGGCAGGGCACGTGGAAGGGCTGCATCGTTTGCAGCTTTAGACGACCTAACGAGTCATGGCAGCGATGGGAGTGAAATGTTCGGCACGTTTGCGCAGGTTGGCGACATTCCTTATGTTGACTTCAGATTTGGGCTCATATAGATTGTTTTGTGAAGCTACCCACACTGCTTTGCAAATGTATGTCTCGGCATGCATGGGATGCAAACAGACAAAAGCTGGGCTCCGTCCATCAATCAATCGCTATTCATCCACTTATCCAACGTCGGGACGTTGGCCCAAGCAGAGAAACCCAGAGTTCCGTATCGCCCCACGCTTTGTCCATCTCATCCCAGCAGTGATGCAAATCCCAGCTCTTTTTAGAGACAGCTCTTTTTGCTCTGCTCACTAAAAGGACCCGTTTCTTTCGCATCCCAGGAGGCCGCTCAGATTTGTTTTGTTTTCTCGAAATCCTGGGCTGCACGGTGGCCGAGTGGTTAGCATGTGGGCCACACGGTCTGTAGATCTGGAAGATCTGAATTGTCCATGGGTATGAATGAGTGTGGATGGTTGTTTGTCTACGTGTACCCTCAGTTTGGCTCTTAGAGCCGATTCGTTCACGACCGACCCGCCGCTAATTCCCATGAGAGATCTAGTCTCATTTCTCCAAGTATCGTCCCCCGTCAATGTGTAATAAAGTTCTTGCTGAAACATCAGCTACTGTATCTTCTACTGGGTGATTGCCGGTCTAAGGCGTTGTGCTGGATCCAACTGGGAAAGCTGTCTGCACTTAAGGGGACAAAGGAATGCAAATAGATGCTAACACAAGACTGGGGTCCATCCATCAATCCAGGGGTTCCTAAACTTTTTCTACAGCGCCCCCTTTTGGAGATAAAATGATGATTAGTGCCCCCCCCCCGCGCCCGAAAAACATGGTAATCATGAAAAGTGTTCGTGGTGGCCCCACACCAGATCTCTCATCAATCGATCATCTTCTTCCACTTACCGTGTGGATGCGGGTGGAGCCGGCAGCCGAAGCGGAGAAACCCTAAGTTCCCTGTAGCCAGCTCCTCCCAGGCGTGTTAGCTACTTGAGAGAACTGGTCTCCTCCGTGTGTTCCCCCTCCTGATGTCACCTGCCGGGAACACCTCACGGGAGGCGTCAAGGAGTCATCTTAACGAGATGGCGAAACCGCCTGAGCTGGCCGCCTAATCAGAAAGGAGCTACAAAAAGTGGTTTGAAGTGTAGCCAGAGAGGAACGCCGTTGAAGGGCCAGCCTCGCAGAGATTCGATTACGTAATGGTAGGGCCAATTATCGGACCTGAAAGAGGGACGTTTGTGCAGGAAGTGCAAAAGTGGCGTTTAAGACAGTATGGAGAGGGGCCAGCCGCCCCTCTAAACCAGAGTAGCAGACATACCCTAATTGGGGCGACTACTAGTCTAGCCATGGCCATTTAAAAAAGTCTAAAAATCAATGCTGGATTCTATTCGGCTCGCTTATCTCTTTGCCTGTATTGGACTTGGACTCTGCAGCCCGGTGACACATCTTCACCTGCAGTTCTCGGGGGCCTTGTCCCCAAACCTAGCTCATCCCCTCCAGAGGAGCCTCAATTTGACCTTGCATTTTTCCTTGAGGACCTTTCATTCGGATGCCGTATTTGGATTCAATGAAAAATTGGCAACGCCCGAGGACATTTTACCTGACGCTTGTTTGCCGGAGGACGGAGTCCGTCAGCGGGACCCTGCAGGAGCTTGGAATGCTTTAGGACACAAATCATTCCAAACATAAACGACACGCATTTCAACAAATGCGCCTCCTCCATGCTCATTTACAAAGGAAATCCCATAGCGAGACCACCAAGGGCACCACCTTCTGGTTTTGTCATGAGTCATTTCTTAAATTCAATCAAAATGCTGTCACTTGCCATTTTGCTTGGCTCCATTTTGGGTTATTGTGGTGAGAATGCAGAAAGATAAGTCATGGCAAAACAGGAAGGTGGTGTCTGTAGGTTGTCTCGCCGCCACACGTGTCTTTGGGAACAGTCACGTCTCGAGTGATAGTAAAAGTGATAGTAAAACATTCTTTTATCCCTTTCCTACACCAATTTATACGCATTCCCAATCGTTTTCTGCACATAAAAATGCCTTTCTGGAACGGATGAAACGGATTTACATTGCTTCTAATGGGGAAAATGGATTTTTAAAATGTGCTTCCGGAATGATTTAATAATTCTAACCAAAGTTCCGCAATGTATTGATTTTTTGCACCATATTTCTGCATGCTAACTGTTACATCAGACATATAGGATATCATTGTAACCGTGTTACATGCTGGTCGTCTTATTTTAATAACAGGTAACCCAAAGCGCACGTGGTCATGGCTAAAAGTCACACAGGACTATCAACAACAAAACCCCGATGTTTAGTCCGAGGTAAGAGATAGACCTTAGACAAACCAAGACATGGCAAGCGACCATTGGGTCGTCACTTCCGAATATGAGGCTGGACTGCTAGTTTGCCATGGGTCACTCCGTGAACTATAAATGTAATTTTTGCAAATTTACCATCAGCTTTCATAAAGCAATGTGGAACACGAGTGTAAACAATACATGGCATACTTAAGCAAAGCTGACGAATGATATTTCAACCCCAGTGGGGAAGGCTGGGGTTGAAAAAAAAAGCCAAAAATGTACCACTTCCACACATAATGAGAGGAGAACCTTTTTTTTCCATTCTCATCAGCCATGGCATAACATCACTGATGCTAAGCACAATTTATTAATTGATGATTATTGAGGGAACGATGTTCGAACTGCAACATAGCGACGGTAGAACCTTTCCCTAAGAGTGGCAGACAGAACAGTGGCATGGGTGATACGCTGCTACAGAAGGAGCTCAGGTTGTTGTCGTTCATTCGTGCCACCCCTTCAGTCATATTCACCTCTGGGGACTGAGATTCCCTTCCAGGATGTTGTACTTGTTCGTCTGCATGAAGGCCTTGGTAGAATTTGAGCGGCGTTTAGGGTTGTTGTTGTCGTGTTGAAGTGTCCAGCCGCGGCACAACTTCAACTTTGTCACTGATTCTTGAACATTGTTTGCAAGAATCTGCCGATACTGACTGCAAACCATGCCACTTTCAATTTGAATAAGATTCCCAGTACTTCCCAGTACCTGTACTGGCCACACAGCCCCATAGCATAGCAGCCTGGATAGCGTTGTGTTTGTCTTGGAATGCTGTTTCTTCATCCGCCGTGCAGCGCCCCTTGTTACGTCCCAAAACCTCTACTTTACTTTCATCAGTCCACAGCACCTCGTTCCAAAAATGAAGCTGGCGTGTCGTTTGTGCTTTAGCACACCTCAAGCAACTCCGTTTGTGGCATGTGCACAGAAATGGCTTCTTCCTCATACAGCACGCTCTTGCGCAATGCGCGCTGAATAGTTGACAGTTGAGTCTTCTCACCATCCTTTGCTTGTCTGAGATTTTTCTTGGCCTGCCACTCGGGACCTTAACCAAACCGTGCTTGTGGTCTTCCATTTCCTCACTTGTTTCTCGCAGAGGAAACCGACAGCCGTAATCTCTGAGCTAGCTTTTTGTATCCTTCCCCCAAACCATGAGGTTGAACAATCTTTGTTGTCAGGTCATTTGACAGTTGTTTTGAGGCTCCCATGTTGCCACACTTCCGAGAAGATGCAAAGAGGAGAACAACTTGAAATCGGCCACCTTAAATACCTTTTCTCAGGATTGGCTTCACCTGTGTATGTAGGTCAAGGGTCAATGAACTCAACAAATGTTGTGCTCCATTAATTAGTGCAAAGGGTATTCAAATCAATAAAACAATGAGGGGGGCCTAAATTGATGCACCTGCCTAATTTTGTATTAATAACCATAATAGTAATAAAGCCTATAATAATTCAATAACTAATGAGGAAAATTGTGAACATGATCTGGGGTGCCCAAACTTGTATATCAGACTTCTGTGGATATGACTCCTGAAATGAGTCTTTTTTTTTTTTGGTACTAAAGTGTGTTTTAGTTTTATTCATAGCCACCCGCAAAATGTTCCTTTCATTTTAGTCAACTGAAATATTGATAGTTTAGAAAATGCATAGCAAAAAGTAGACCCGTTTTGAATGAAGTAGCATGTAATAGAAGAATTCTCTAACCATTCATTCTTTCTACTCCATCCTTTGTCTCTGCCGCTTATCCTCATGATCAAATGTTGCATTTCATAATTCACACCTTGCATATTGTTCCTGCTGATTGATATTACAGTAATCCTTGGTTTGTGGCCATTAATCCGGATATTGATCGTTATGTCATCACCTGCAAGTCCAGCACGGTGCGGTTTCCATCTGTTCCAAAGAGCTCCAACAGTAACCCCAAAGAAGTCATGTGGATCTGATGTGTGCTCCAGACCCCCAATAATGTTGTTAAAGAAGAGTAGAGTTTTTACATGCGGAAAGCTGTGACATAATTACTGTGTAAATGAGGAGTGAGTGTGTCGCAGCGTTTTGGTTTCCTGTTATTCTCCGCTGTCCTCAGACGTCCAGGAGCTCGGCGCCGGGCGGAGCCGCGAGCTGCAGTTGTTTGCGTTCGTTAATGAATCTTTGGTGTCGCCGTTTGTCGGATTATTTGCCCCGCCAGCTACTAACTAGTCTTGTTGAAGTGGTTTGCGCTGCGTTTCCGCATCTTGGTTATTCCTGCTCGTGGTTTCGTGTTTGTACTTTTGGTTTTTTTCAGTGTTTTTGCCCACGGGGCTCTTTTTGTTCACTTTTGCTCCGACACCGCTGTCTTTTGTTCTTCCCTTTGTTATCATTAAACCGTTTACATGGAGTCTTGCCTCCGCGTCTAATCTCGCCTTCCGGGGTTCAACTCTCACTTATACTCACCGTAACATGATGTTAGGAATGGAATATGTTCCACTGTGTTCTGGATTCTGCAACTTGTATGTTGATTATCTATAACAGAGTTAGCACACAGTTTTATCATGAGTCATCCTTTCTGTCCTCTGGCTGACACGCCCAGCCCCATAGCCAAGGACTGGTTGGAACCAAATCAGACCAATAAACAGTTAAGAAGTTTCCTGATCATTGGGACCTCCGCCACAGCAGGCATATGAGGAAGAGGAACTCAGTTTTGCTTTAAAGATGGCTCTGAGCTCGCTAAACCTTGGTTGGTTTGATGAGCATTCTCTCCAGCGGTGGCATTGCAGTTGCTTGTATCTACTCTTTTTAACATTACATTGAAAACCTTCCTCGAGACCCAACCTTATTTCACTGCTGGTAGTCCTTTCCAAACAGTAAAATGGATTTTAAAAAAGTGCTCAAGACACCAAAACACATGGTAATCTTTTTTTTCTGCCTAAAAAAAATAACATTTTTCCCGTGCTTGTTTGCATCTGTTGCTGGTGTCGGATCGGAATTGCTTGCAGTCGCTCGTCTTTCCAGCTTATCTTGCAGTCAGCAAATACTGTACATACTTTTTACTTCAAATGTGTGTACTTATGTCATACGCTGACATACCAGTGGTTACTTTTTATGAATGTCGTTATTGTGTCACTTTCCTGGCTTTGGTGTGAGCTGATTGATTCTGATTGATTGATTGTTTATTTTGAGCCGCACAGAATACACAGAACAGGACATAATCAAATCTGTACTGGCTGGGAAACAAGAACAAGCGTATGATCTGTCAAGTATTTTCCCACAGCCCATGTTTTGTTTATACACGGCGTTGGGATATCAGCATGACTTGGCAAGCGCCACATTTAATGACTTGGACCCTCAGTTTCAACGAAGTTTCACTCTCTATGCTTGTGGGCTCAGCTTCTAAAACCCGTACCTCGTTTGCCGTATTTTCGGGCTCAAAAAGATAAGGTTCTGGATCCTCATTGGTCCAAAAGTAGTCGGCGGCAGCAGTGCCCACAAAGTCTGCTATGATAGTGGTAAACAGACACGTGCTTGACATGCTGTTGAAGTAACACTGGATGTGCAGTCAGTGCGCCCGGGAAAGTCATTTTTAAAGGATCAAAATGCGGCAACATACAGTAAGTATAACACAATAATGTAAATGTTAGTGCACGGTCACTGCATGTAAAAAAAAAATATTTAAACATTGTTGGAGGTTGTCCAGAGACTATGTAGTCGTAATAGATGTGTCCCATGATGTGCATTGCTAGCTCCCTCATGCTAACTGTTTTTCTACTTTAAGAACGCACAGATAAGGGAAAGACATGGGTCCGCATGGGGTCGCCAGCCTTTATCAAATGTGTGTGTGAATGGCTAGACCAGGGGTGGGAATTCCCATGGAATAAGAAAAACACCCCTATAATCCCACCGCAAGGCATGCTGGGTAGCTTGTGGTAGTCTTTCTCTTTGATTGATTGGAAAATGTTGAGGAGGTCGTTAGAGAAGTAAACAAGTAGGAGTTAACATACTCTCGATAGCCAATGTTTTATTGTTCATAGTACATGTTGTTGTTGCCGCTGGACTACCCAGCATGCCTTGCGGGCATGTGGAAATAACAGTCTTAAGTTACGCGTTACGTTTAGCGCTTAGTTGTTGTTTATCGCCCACATCATAGTAGCAGTCGAGTAATGTGCTGCGTTTTGAAGACGTCTTTCAACGTTTTTTGTCGTTTCTCGCAACATAGCAAGCATATGCATCGTTGGCAGAGAAGACAGAGGAATGGGTCCGTGCAGAATTAAAAACGCCATTTTCTTCTGAGATATTTGTTTTTGGGGGGGGGTGTAGGAATGGTAATGGACGTCTGTCGTATCTTTTCCCTTCCTCACGCTCATCCAGTCACCTGTCAGAACTCGGCGATGATGCATTCACGGTCTTATAGAAAATCGGATATTTTTAACTTGTTTCAAAAATGAGCATTTTCCCCACAGCAAATTTGGGCGAAATAAACCTCAACACGGGTGGCCGACCCCCGGTCTAATATGACTACCCCCTTATTGCGCCACATGGAGCCCCAACCACCATATTCCGCCCACCCTTTAGCACACACGCACACACGCGCGGCCCTGCTGTTCACCAAGGGCCCAATTAAAAAGCTTGATGTGCAAGCTCCTCCTCGGTAAAGTATATTCAAAAAGTCTCGTCCCACCAAAAGGGTCACAGAGGTGCTGAGACGGGAATAATTTAGCAAAGAAGGTAAGGTTTTCATACATAACGCCAGTCCTGTGGATGCTTGCGGGGTAAATACTAATGAATTGCTACTAACGGGAATTAGAAGGTTTCAATGAAAAGCCTAAATATAGTCATTTGGAGGCACATAGAGGCTCCTGTGGCCCGGTTCACGCAAAGAATGTACCACCTCCATGCATTATTGACTACAAAGGTAGGCTTAGTTCCTGCAAACCAAACAAAAGGAAACGGTCCACACCGGAGCTGTGGAGTGAAAAGTGGGGATAAAGTCTTCCGTCTGGCTCCGGCTGGATTTGTCTCCGCTTTTGTGCGGCTCGATGCAGGCCAGGTGTGAAGAGATTGCACGTGCCGCCTTGCAAATCGTCCAACTTCATACTTAATTAAATCAAATCGATTGGATCTGGAGCAGATGTGCTTTCTGAGCTGTGGCAATCAGACAAGACACGGGGTTTCCGAAGGATTATTTGCTGGGCTTCGTAATCCTCTCACCGTTTAATTTATAGTGGGAAAGCTCCAGTTGTTTAGGACCCCTTGGCTTTGTGGAGGATTCCGTTTAGGCTGGAGGACATGCAGACAAATGGCTGATATATCACGATCTCCCGGGAACGTAATACAATATAAAGAAAAGATAAACTATAAAAAAAAACATGTAAACTATGATAAATAAAATAAAAACGGAGGAGAAGGGTAGCAAAAACGAAAACAAAGGCACCGGAATCCTTCGGTGACCCCAACGTGATCCATTGTGGCTGTCGGAAGGAACATGCAGTGTCAGACTTAAGCGGGTTCTTATTATCCAACCGCCAACAAGAGAATGAATATCAAGAAAGGAAACACCTGTATGGGACCAAAACCTACGTGCCCAAAACAGCCTCCAAACCAAAACCTAAAACTAGAACGTCTTAGAGGCCTATCCTCGAGGGTCCGCCACATTTGCAATTTCACTCTTTCTTAAACAGTACAAAAAAGAACAAACAAGATATCTTACGTTACTGGGAGTTGTAGTCCATGGGACTGGTCAGGTAGCCATCTAGCATGATCTCTAAGTAGAGTCTGGAGCAACTTCAATTTCAGTTTTTCGTCTTTGCCTTCAAACCTTTGGTTCTGTCTGTCGGGTAGAGTGATCCGTAGTGTTGCCAGGGTACAGAAGGCGAAACTTTACGTCGGGGCAAGATTGGAGGGCCTTCTCCACGGCAGAAAGCCACTGTCGGAGTGAAATCGGGGAAAACTAAGATCCTCTTCCATGTAGAAATGTGGGGGGTTCTTTGCCAGCCGGTCGTAGAATTTGGTTCCAAACAGGACCTGATCTAAAATGTGGTTTATTATCAAGTCCTAGCACATCTTGCAGAGGTTTGGCTGTAAAATCACTGGGATGAGGACCCTCGCAGTCCCCCTGCACACGCATAGTGTTCCACAGCAGTTCTCCAGGTCCTCACAATCCACAGGGCCAGCTCGCTTGCTATCTTGGGCATTAAAAGCAGTCTAGGTCCACAATCGTCTGGCCATAAGACGCAAGGTTGATTTTCAAATGGTCACCATTAAAGAGCGACCATTAACTCCCTTTTAACAGTGCTGGGGATAATGGACTCAAATTTTCTGATAATGTCCGAGCGCAATCTGTCCATCATCTCTCGCATGTTCAACAGCAAATCTGAACCAGAATCAGCAACAGGTCTCCCCGGGGACTCTGGAGAGGTTTGGGGGTTTCACTCGGCGCGACCGCTTAGCGCGTCTACCATCGCAAAGCAGACTGCTAGAATGTCAACCTACTGCTTCTGCTCTTCCTATCCTGTTCACGGTCACGGGAGAGCTGGTCCAACGCGAAGCTCGCAGTACCTCGGTTTTCACGCGGTTTTTGATGAAAATTCTTGCAAAAATATGCTTTGGTTTTCATACAGCCAAACATTGCGCCCAAAAAAGTAGTCGGTTTGCCGATTCCGCAGAATGGCGTACCCAAACAAGGAAGTGACCCAGTCTCGCGTGTTACGGATGCATTGCACGAGTCCGTCTGCTGAGACGGTCGTCAACGGACAGAGCGGATGTCGATTTCCGATTCACCGATCACCAGATTGATCTGACAATGGATGGAAGCATTTGTGTCCCGAGAAAGCAGACAACATTTTTCCCACACAAGGAGCCCTGACCCCCTCACGTCCTGACTGCAGAAATCCTAGCGCTTTGTTACACACGGATTGGCGTTATCCTTTGATCTATCTCTTGGTTCGATTCCCAGGGGCAGCTCGACTTTTTCCAGGTTGCAGCTTGACCTTGACCGTAGCAGCTGGTAGTTCCAGGCTCTTGTGGGCCTGCGGGCTTCCGACGGAGCCGGTGTGCAAATGATGATTTCATCAAGTTACATCGTGAAGCGTGTAAACAAGCGTCACTCTGCGCCGGACCAACGTTAGGTCTTTGGTTTGCAATGATTGCTCCTTCGGATCTTAAACTCCCAATTTGCAGTAACTGCAAAGCGTTGGTTATGCGAGGAACCAAGACTTCTTCCTTCGATACTTCCAATTCCCGGGACGAAATCCATCGGATCGCATTGGACAACCGGCCTTTTTAAGGACCCCACGACCATTCAACCATCTTGTGGCGTTCCTCGAGCCACGCTTTCCCGTGCCAGCTCGCGAGTATTGTTTACTGGAGTTGTACAATGTTTTTACAGTCCCCCTAAGAGGCTATGAAGTTGTATCCATTAGCAGATATCTGGTCTTCAAGCGTTATCCAGCTTAGCACGTTGAGCTTGACTGCTCAGTGGCTACAAAAATACTTTGTATTCAAATTCAAGGACAGGAGATACAGTATGTGATGTTACACAAATCGGTATCGGAGTGTTGGACAATATCGGCATGTTGGATATTCCATACCATGATATCCAATGTCTTCCTTCACCAGAACTATATATATTTTGCTGAATTACTGTACCTCCCAGTGTTGTCAACTTGGCCACTTTGTTGCTACATATGGCAACCAAAAGTGTCATATTTTCTTAAAAGTGACTAGCAACAAATCTGGCAACTTTTCTGCCATCATCGCAGCGTTTTCTGGTACTTGGGGACTTAAAGGTGTAAGCACGTATTGTCCTGCTGGGCACACTGAGCTCATGGTGGAGCTCTAAGCATCCATGACTCACGCGTGAGTGAGGCGTCTTTGAAACATAAATGTTTGTTAATATTCATGAAATGACTACTCATTACAGTGAAGCGTCATTTGGACTTGACTAACCTGTCAGTGTGTCGGAACGGGTGATGGAAGAACATTGTGTGATAAACAAATAAAGATAAAAAGTCCTGATGTGATTCTTTTGCTGTCTGGACTTTGAAAGGCGCTGGCTGAGATAAGATGCTTTTTTCCTTGGAACGTCTTAGGCAAATACGCAAGTTAGCCAATGACGTCACCTAGCAACTTCTGGGTCCGCCAGCAGCTACTTCTAGTAACTAACCCCGCAGATCGTACATCGGTATGCGTGTATGACGGCCTGTCAGGTTTAGGTGGGCTGGGAAAGGGAAGGAAATCTCGTGAAACCAAAGATACCTTCATCTACATGCAGCCCCACCATCCTCATGTCCCTGCCAACTGGCCTGAGGAGACGGAACAAGGTGTGCAAACGACCTGGGTGACAGGTATGGACGCTTGGTTTCAGGCTTGGTTGGAGTGCTGAACGGGCGAGTGCTAATGTGCCCCTGCAGTTTAGAGCGGGTCTCTTCGTGTCACGCAGTTTAATGGAAGTCAGAGTCCCCCTTCCATCCTGTCGGCTCAGGTTTGAGTGAATACCAGGAAATGTCCGAATCTACAAGCCGACAGCAGCTCTGCTCACGGTGCGGATTAGAAGGGATGGTCAGGAGTGTTTCGAGTTAGGAGAGGTTATGATGATCTGAGAGACGGAAATTCCCGGGAAGCCTTTATTTTATTAAAACTTTACTCTGCGCAAACAGACATTTTGTATGACGCTATGAAATGTTCCGGCAAATGTCGCGGTCCTCGCAGAGTACAGGGCTTCGGAAAACGAATCGGCTCGGCCAACACGTGACTGCCGAAAAACGGGCCGACCGGCGTTCTAACAGAAAGCGCCACCATGAATGTTGCAAATTGATCGTGTCTCTTTGGACCGAAGCATTATTTTTTTTTACTCCTAAGCAAAATTCCGTTGCCAGAGCAGGAACCCTCGTGATTTTGAACAACCTCGGCTTAGAACGGCCGGAGTTGATCAATATGAGGCCCCCTCGGCCGTCTCCTCGGCACAGCCGTGAGCGGCAGTTCATTGAGCTGCAGGACGTGCTCCTGTTGCTCAGCCACAAAGAAAAAGCAAAGGGAAAAGGCGAGCTGGAGACAGGTGCTGACGGTTCCTGCGCGGCAGCCGGGGCTCTCCGGAGATGACCCACTGAGTATTGCTTCTGGCAGCTACAATTATCATTCAGCAGCGCTCAGCGACTCTGTTTGATATCTGCCAAGGTAATTTAGTGGGAAAGATTGAACCGACGTTCTCGTTTCTCCCCTCCTCCCCACCCATCTGGATTGTGAGCGACCCCCTCGTGTGCACGGAATGAAAATGCTCTCGGTGGCGACAGCGCCCCGCGTCGTCTCGTTTGCTCAAAGGCTTTGGAAGTGAGAGACAATACAGCAAATCCACGCAGCAATATTTACCAAACTCGATGTCAATCTAGACAACGGCAGCACGGATGAACAAGGACTGAGCAGGAGGTGGGTGAAGGTCATGAGCATCTGCGTTCAAAAGTAGTGGAAGGATGTGGAATGTGAGTGCTGAGAGACACTTGACATGTTCTGTATTGCGTATGCACTCATGACCTTGCAATTGACACAAACCCACCAGTACACTGGAAGACTGAGAGGAAGCGTCGCACCACTCAGAATCAGAACCAGAACCAGAAAAACTTTATTGCCATTGTAAGTGAACAATTCACGAACTAGGAACTTTCTTTGGCGACTCAGTGCGACGTAGAATTCTAAGTAAACATAGAGCATGAAATAAACATAGAACTAACTAAACATAGAACCTTGAGTAAAAAGGTGAAATCACTGATAAGTAAAGGCATGAGGGTGTTTTTAGAGCAGGTATTATAAGGTGCCAAAAATACTGGTTACAAAGTGAGCATAGTGCAAATGTTATAAAGTGTTCATGAGTTCAACAGCAGCAGGAAAGAAACTGTTCTTGTGGCGAGAGGTTCTGGTCCGAATGGACCGTAACCTTCTGCCAGAGGGGAGTGGCTCAAATAGTCCATGTCCAGGGTGGGAAGGGTCAGCGAGTATCCGGCCCGCTCACCCCCGAGTTCTGGAGACGTACAGGTCCTGGAGAGATGGAAGGCTGCGGCCGATCACTTTCTCGGCGGAGCGCACGATGCGCTGCGGTCTTTGTTTGTCCCTGGCGGTGGCCCCGGTGAACCACACTGTGATGGAGGAGGTGAGGATGGACTCGATAATGGCCGTGTAGAATTGCACCATCGTCTGGACAGGCAGCTTGGCTTTCCTCAGCTGCCTCAGGAAGTACATTCTCTGCTGAGCCTTCTTGATGATGGAGCTGATGGTCTGCAGTCCACAGTTGTGGTGGGTGATGTTAGTGCCCAGGAAGCGGAAGGAGTCCACAGTTGTGATGGGAGAGTCTGTCAAGACGAGGGGGGGCAGGGGGGCTTTGACTTTCCTGAAGTCCACGATCATCTCCACTGTCTTCTGAGCATTGAGCTCCAGGTTGTTGCAGCTGCACCACGACACCAGCCGGTCCACCTCCTTCCTGTAAGCAGACTCATCACCGTCTGAGATGAGCCCGATGAGGGTGGTGTCATCCGCAAACTTAATCAGTTTCACCGAGTCGTGGCCGGAGGTGCAGCTGTTGGTGTACAGGGAGAAGAGCAGGGGGGAAAGTACACAGCCCTGTGGGGATCCCGTGCTGATAGTCCGAGTGTCCGAGACATTCTTCCCCAGCCGCACGCGCTGCTTCCGGTCCGTCAGGAAGTCAGTGATCCACCTGCAGGTGGAGTCAGGCACGTTGAGCTGGGCGAGCTTGTCCTGGAGCAGAGCTGGGAGGATGGTGTTGAATGCAGAGCTGAAGTCCACAAACAGGATCCTGGCGTAGGTTCCTGGGGAGTCCAGATGCTGCAGGATGTAGTGGAGGGCCAGGTTGATGAACTGCAGAGGGTCCAGGAGCGGGGAGATAAAGGACTTGAGATGAGGCAGAACCAGGCGCTCAAATGACTTCATGACCACAGATGTCAGTGCCAAAGGTCTGTAGTCGTCGAGTCCAGGGATCCTGGCCTTCTTGGGGACGGAACAATGGTGGACGGCTTGAAGCAGGCTGGGACATGGCATGACTCCAAAGAGATGTTGAAGATGTCCGTGAAGACAGGCGCCATTTCTACCGCACAGTGTCTCAGGGTGGAAGGAGAGACACCATCCGGACCTGGAGCTTTCCGAGGGTTCTGCTTTTTAAATGTCTTGGCCACATTCTGCTCCGAGAGTGTGAGGGCAGTGGGGGAGAGGGGGGGCTCCAGGGCTGATATGCCTGCAATGTCTATTGTATCAGTGGGGTGGGGGAGGGGTGTGAATCTTCTGAAGAGCTCATTTGGCCAGCAGAGAGATGTCATCTAGTGATAGCGTTGGTTCCTCGGTATCCAAATGTCTATACTCTCGTATCAGGTATTGAAAACACTAATAAAGTATTGATAGTAATTGATAATAAGACAAAGTCTTGCGATACTCGGAGCTGTTGAGAGATACGCGACGTAACAAACGCATGAAGAAAGGCGATGGACCGTACCGAGACCAGGGTGCATGACCTCTGAATTTTTTTCTAACAAAACGAGGTAAACAAAGTGATGGTAAAGGTTCAGTTGTTTTTGCAGAACTTTCTGCATTTAAAACTATAATATTGTCTCTGAAATGTTTTTTTGGTGTCTGGAACGAATTAACCGGATTTACATTATTTTCTATGGGAAAATCTGCTTTGGATAGAGTCCGTTTTGGTTCGAGTATACTGGAGCGGATTGATGACATTAACCAAGGCACCACTCTCTTGTAATTTCCATCCAACTTCTTCTGTTTATCGGGGTCCGGGTGCGGGGGCACCAGTCTCACCAGGAAAGTCCAGACTTTCCAGTCTCTGATCACTTCTTTCAGTTCCACCTGGAGAGAACATTAAAGAGTTCCTAGTGCCGGCTGTGAGACATTATCCCTCCAGCATGTCCTATGGGTCTGCCCTGGGGCGTCCTCCCAGGCTGGAACACCTCACCAGGACTCGATGTCCGAGCCACCTCAGCTGGCTCCACTCGACGTGAAGGAGCAAGGTAGCTCTTAGGGTATGTCCATGCTCATTCCGGCGGCCCATCACTAATGTCTTCTAGCAGTCGCGCCGCTAAACTACCCAGACAAATGTGCAAACAACCCTAAATTTCTTTTTTCCTTTGTATTTTGGATCATCCAAATGAAATAGCACTCCGTTTCAGAACCCACATAAATGGAGTCAATAGTGCATTCATTTTGTACTTGCCAAGTACTGGGTCTGCAGCATTAGTCTTCCAAGCACATTCTCAGTAATGTTCATCATCCTCTGCCTACAATCTACAGCAGCAGGTCGGCTGTTTTGCTTCTTCTCACATATGCGCATTAATCATTTCTACATCAGGCTCCCCGCCTGCCACTCCAAAGATATTCCGGCGCTCCATTTTGCCGACATTGTGAATAACTTTCACTTTCCGCTTACTGTTTGAAGGAACGTATTAATCATACGTCATGCATACCATATAAATACACTAAAGGCATGTATTGTGTTTTTAAGCAAGTCTCCTCACCATCTTATATAGTACACAAGGAGAACCCAATTGTAAAGTCATCTCTTGTTTATCAGGGTCAATTGGTTCCAGACGGGAATTCCCATAATGTAGGACACCTTCTGTATAAGTCGAATATTTTTGTAGCTATGGAATGGAAAACCTGTACACGGCCTTCTAAATACGTTTTGAACATTATTAGAGCTCTCCAGACGTGAAATAACATCCCTATAGTCACATTTACATTTGTATTAGCCAATATAGTACTTATAATAAGAGAAAATAAGCCAGGATGTCATAAAATGTCTAGAAAAATTGGATGGTGTGTTTTCTTTACTGGTGTCGGTGTGGTGAGTACAATGTACTCTCACAACAGAATGACGTCTGTGGTTGAGAGATGACTTCTAGCTTGTTATGATTATTGTTATTATTATTATTGAGCCTGCTGTGAGATCATTTAAACCTGCAAAAAAAGCATGTTGTTCCGGTGATCAAGTCAAAGTCACAATTTGAATCGTCCTCTGAATGCCTTATAATTGTATTTCAGTTCCTGTAGCCGTTTTTATGCTTAAAAATGCATAATCTAGGCAAAAGCAATGTACAATTTACTTACATCTGAATTATTTGTCATTAAAAAGCTGTATCCAGACTTAAAACGGCATGATTCATATTTTTGAAATCGGTGATAAAGTGAAGCCGTGAGATTTGAACCGTAATGTAAGACCATAGAGATGCTTGCCTGGCTGGGAAGTAGTTTTCCACTATGTCGGCGGTCTCAAAGTCATGCCATGGAGGCCGGAGACACCGCAGGTTTTCTTCCCAGCGGTCACTAAAGCGGGTGTTTTACGCCTTCCCTCAAACGGAAGGAGGTGTTGATCGTTGAAATCATCGCTTTAGTGACCGGCTGGGAAGACAACCTGCGGTGTCTCGGCCCTCCATGGCATGAGTTTGAGACCCTGCACCAGGTCATGGGACCATACATTTCACGCAGTAGGTCTTTCAAGTTTGGCAATAGACAATAAGAGCTTTGTGTATTACAGACAAGGGTTGTGGATCATTACAGCATCGTTTTAACCCCCAGATTTTAAGGCCAAGGTCAAGCGGTACCTTGGAAGAGGCCCTAGACCGAGGAAAATATCAGAAGCCTCCCTTCATGTTGCACGGGTCACATGTCAAAAGCTGAAAATCGTTCACTCCGAAACAGATTTCAGCAACGACAGGAAGTACATTTGAACAGGGTCTGTAAAGATTTTCATCGCTTTAATGAGTATGCGAGTAAATTCTCACCTCATTTGCATGTATGCTTGTGTAGTGGATTTTAAAATAGAAGAGCTGTGATTAGAGTTTTAGTTGAGTCTTAAAGTGCTGACCACAGGAGTGCACATCTTGCTGGGAGAAAAGGAATAAAAATGCCAAGGACGGGAGGCGCTAACAGTAACAGGCAGTTTGAGCTCCACGACCATCTCCCTGTTGGGCTAATAGAGGGAAACCATGTCAGCAGAACCGGTCTTTGTAGCTTTTCACCTTGGACCTGACCACGCACCGGTTCTTTTTGCTAATTGGCCCCCTTAGGTTGTGTAAGATTTCATTTGCGCTGTATTTAGACGCCGTACTGTTTAGTTCTGGTCATTCAAGGAGGGGAAGCTCCTTTTTTGGATCTGTGACCCTGTCGTGCCAACTTGGCATCTTTTCCGCCGCTGGTTGGGGAACGAAATTGCAGTGACAGAGGAGAATCGGCAGACACAACGCTGGGGACAAATTTGTGGGGGATCGGTAAAGTCTGCAGATCGTTTCAGAACAACGGAATGAAAAACTAGGAAAATGCTCCGGTGGAGGTTTTTGCCTCAAGATAGCTTCAGACAGATCATCCAATCCTCATGCAGAAGCCGAGCGTCCGAGCCAGCCCACTGCCTCATAGGCCCCCAGAGACGCCAGGCGTCCGGCGGGCAGGACAAAGCCCAGCGTTTATCCTATTACCGTCCAGTTTTGCGGAGCGGACCAACCCACTCTACGCTTCCCCGTCGGAGTCAGTAGACAAAGGTTTTCTAGCGCGTATTCAGTCAATGAAATGTGCACGTAGGAGTACCTATGCCACCATTTGTAGGACATTTTAGGGGAGGCTGAGCTTCTCTTGCAGTCTTAGAACAATCGCCACTGGTTTGCAGAGGAAGACCCTTTCCCTTTTGCCATCGTGAGCCGGGATCGTCCACTTACTTTCCAAAAGCTATTCAACAACAGTTCCGTTAATGTCTTCTTGGTTGTCATCTTTTTCAATCTGTCCCGCTCCTCCAGGGGGATTTGGAGGTTTTCCCAGGCCAGCTGGAGCACATACAGCATGCCCTGGGTCGGAGGTGCACACCGAGGCAAATGTCCGAGCAACCTCGATGTAGAGGAGCAGCAGTTGATGACGGATTTTCTCACCCAGCCACCTTGCTGAGACACTCATTTTGGTGGCTTACACCGCTGATCCTGTCCTCTCTGGCGCTACCCAAACCTCAAGATCATAGGGGAGGGTAGGAACTTAGATTGACTGGTAAATTGACAGCTTTGCCTCTCGACTCAGCCCCTTCTGTCTCATGACGGATCGATGCAGAGTCCGATGTTGTCCGACTCTCAATTTCCAATTCCCATGTGAGAGTACATTGGTGACTTCCAGGTATGTGGAAAAAACACTTCAGTGTCTTCCACTGCTGTGGAAGGCTGCTCATGTCTCCCGATGATTCCGGTTCTTTTTCAGGTTATTAGCTTGGCCTTCTGACTGTCACACACTTACCCGCGACTGTTACCCACATGGCTATCGTGTGGAGCTGGTTTTGTGGGAAGACGACGCCGCGGACGTTGGTAGGTCAAGATACCAAATGAGCGCTGTGGGCTGCAATAGTGCAAGCCGCCGGTCATCGGATTTTAGGATTGGCACTGAAAGGCGTTTGCTGATCTTGTGGGTTTTCACGGAAATCGGCTGATACCGACCGACCCCCACCTAGGTTTAGGGTTAGGGAGGGTTAGGGTTTTCCTCATGGGGGGAAAAAACAATACCGATATCACATCTTTCTGCCAAAGGTATGCCCATATTATCGGGCATCCCTAGTTGACAATCAGACGTTTCATCCAAGGATCTTGGTTGGCGCCCTCATGTAAACCATGCAAACTTTTATGACCGTATTCGGTCATTTTGCTGACGAGCGTGAAATAAACAACCGAAAAGTAACGCAACTTTGCCAGCAGTCCATGTGTAGCTTCTCCTGTGAACGGCCACTTTTGTTTGTCTGACACTTGCGATTCAGCCATTCCTTACGCATGCGCGCTGCGAATCCGTATTCGTGTGGACGGAAATAGTTTTAAAACCTGTGGATGGAAATTGTTATTTTTTTTGACATAGGAGATTGGCAAAAGTGTGTTTAATATTATTTTGCTGGTGGACCCCCCCAGGACCTCTGCTAGGGTAAAAGGGGTAATACAACAACAATGAACAATCTTCAGCTTTTAGAGACTTGACCATTCACAGACTCTTTCAGCTGCACTTAAAGAAGTCCAGGCTCTTCTCCAAGACAAAAGATACCTCCAAAGCGATATTATGAAGTTTTTGTGGGCTAAATCGAGCGCGGCTCAGGCTGAGTGATGAACTGTGACGAGGCCAATCTCTTGTCTTCAGAAAAGTGCTGACTTTGAGGCAAAGAAAGGGGGAAAAAATGCTAATGGTTGTCAAAGTGAACAGTCATTACAAGCGAAGCATGCTAATGACAGGTGAAGAAATGATCTCCAAGGTGTTATTGAGCATTCAGTTGAAGGTGAAGGGTCTCTCCCTGTTCTCCTTCCCAAGCACCTTAATGTTCCGCATGTAATTAGATATTGATTTGCATTGTCAATGAGCATTTCCACCTAGAAAGAGCAGTTCTTAATAGTCAGAAGGACTCTCGTTGGTAAATCCTTCATTCTGCGGAACACAGTAAGGAAATGATCTTAATTATTTCACCCGATGCTGGTCTTCCGCCTTTTTATTGTAGGTCCGTCATAGAACTGAGTATTAGGGTCGCATGCAAAAAATTAAAAAATGAAGATTTTTTTTTTTAAGTCGTAATATTACCTTTGACCCGGGCCAAAGGTCAAACAAGTCCCCAAACAAGTTCCTTGCCTGAGACAGCCATGAAAAGGGGGGCCTCATGTGGATGGGGCGGGGTATGTGAGGGTACTGGTGAGACTATGCTAAAAAGAATGCTAACACAAGCTAATCTGTTTGGGCCCAACTGCTCTGTTTTGCACGACAGCGTAATTAGGGCCAGATAAAAAAAAAAGATTTCAAAAGTTGTAATTTTACAAGAAAAATATTTGTACTGTGTAGTACCCCGCCCCTCCACATACCCTGTTTGTCTCAGGCCATGCCTTTAAACTGAACTTAACAAAAAGAGTCGTAATTTTACGGGGAAAAAGTCATAATTTTAAGGGCTGAAGAGTCAAAAGAGGTCATAATATTACAAGAAAAAAATCTTAATTTGCCAAGGTCAAAAAGTCAAAAAAAGTTGTAAATTTACAAGAAAAAAATTCGTAATTTGTCTTGTCATTTTACAAAATTAAAGTAGTAATTTTGTGTGAAAAAAGTCATCATTTTAAATGACAAAATAAAAAAATTCTCTTAAAATTATGAGAGAAATTGTTTTGGAATTTTATGAGGAAAAAAGTCAGAACATTATGTCAACAAAACTCGTAATTTCACAGGACAAAAACTTCTAAAAAAAAGAAAAAAAGCATTACATTTACCAGGAAAAAAAAATCCTAATTTTTCTTGTAATTTTACGGGAAAAAAATCATAATCTGTCTCGTAATTTTACTGAATTAAAAGTTGTAATGTGGTGAGAAGAAGAGAAGAGAAGAAGAGTTCTTCAGAAGGGAGAGAAACGTTCCTTTGGCTTTTGACAAGCTTTTATTTTTAGCGGGACAGCAAAACAGCGCGATCATTATGCCGCATTTATTAGCCTACAATAAACCCTGCTATGAATACAATCATAGTCTTATTAACTTGAATTACAACTTATAAGGCTTATTACTAGTACGTTAGTATATAGTTAACGGACTTAGGGTGCCCCATCCAAGTCGATAAGCCCCGCCTCTCGATGTCGCATATGTCGGATATATGACATGACGTATGATACATGAGCATTCATGCAAACGAGGCCTGCGTCGCATGGGAAAAAGTAGGAAATGTTCATGAAACGGCGTGAAAGAATCAGATGCGGGTCGCATAGGAGCACAAAGAAAGCGGGAGGCTCCTGGATTTGTTTTCGGTTGCGTCCGAAATCCGCCGGCCGAGTGCGCCGTACCCGGCACTCGGATCTGGCCCGATCTGAGAAGATCAAACGGGCCCCCGAGAGATCCGGGCGTACTCTTTTAGCTGAAAACCAACACGAAAAGGGGCGCCAGATGTGAGCGCGTAGACATCACCACTTTGCACCCTGCAGAGAGCGTTTGTCGTTTCCTGCCGCTCGGAGGACGTTTTTATCGATATACATTTGTCCTCAAAATGTTGGCCCCAGCCTCCATAGATCATTGATTTTCTGATAAATTGGCCCCGGAGAGACTTTAGGCGGATGATGAATCAATTTGCTGGCCCCGCCCGAGTTAGAACCCACGGCTCGATATGCCCATGCATGTAACGGGCGGGGAAGTCCATTGGCATGAATGCATCCGCGTCAAATGTCATACATGCGAGTGCGTGGGTGCAAACAAAGCGATTGTAGAGGAGTGGGAGCGGTGGGAGCGGTGGGAGCGATGGGAGCGTCCCCAAAGGAGTTTTTCATTAGAACCAGGTGGTACGAAGGTTGTGGACGATCAATAAAGCTAAACAGGAAGGCCCAGCGTGACTTAAAGATTGTGTTTTATTCTGCCTTCAAGCGTCGTCCCGAAGTATGTTTATGTTTGCAGGCTCCTCCGATGAACTGTTTAGCTAACACGGGTCACAGATAACAACAGCGCATTGCTTAGTCAACTCCGGCTGCGTCCTCACTGCAGGTCAGTGCCCTTTTTGGCTCATCCATCCGTTTTCTTCCGCTTATCCGAGGTCGGGTCGCGGGGGCGGCAGCCCAAGCAGGGAAGCCCGGACGTCCCTTTCCCCGGCAATTTCGTCCAGCTCTTCCCGGCGGATGCCGAGGCGTTCCCAGGCCAGCTGAGAGACACGGTCTCTACAGCGTGTCCTGGGTCTTCCTCGAGGCCTCCTACCGGTTGGACGTGCCCTGAACACCTCCCCGGGGAGGCGTCCTAACCAGATGCCCGAGCCACCTCATCTGGCTCAGCGGTCTCTCCCGGAGTCTCTATTTTTGCTCATATGTGACCTATTTATAGATTTTTTTAAAATATATATCATTGTTAGGTATGGTAATGATAAATCGATTCGGTTTGAGGGGCTAACAAATCAGATGCACCGGAAGCCGGAGATCTTTGGATGCATCTGTAGATCATGCACCGAGTACCAGAGAGAAGCAATCTTGCGAACAGCGCGAGAGACCGGTCTGCATGACGGCAGCCGAGCTAGCAAGTTAGCCGCGTCAGTTGTTTCCCTAACTCACGTCTCTGACCCCCGAAGTTTGGGAGGTTTTGGATGAATTTCAAGATAGATGCAAGACTTGACTAGCCGGCGTTTGAACGCCAACGTTTGGCATGTCTTTGGATTATTTTCAGAAGGGTGCAATGGTGCAAGGAACTATGGAGCCTCAGATTGTGCAGGGGCGTCAAATGGCGGTTGGCTATGTGGAGATGTTGCAGGGGCCGTCCCTCATGACTGAAGGTCCTCGTCTGTGTGGTAATGACTGACGTTTTCAACAGCACAACGCTGCCCGCCTGACAGGACTTCGCCCAGAGGAAGGGCGTCACTCTTCTGGACCATCCAATGTGTTCCCCTCATCTAAATCCAATGGAGAACATTTGGGGATGGACGGCAAGGGAAGTTTACGAAAAGGGACATCGGGTCCGGACAGTGACAGTTGACTGTAAACGACATTTTACAAGCTTTTCCTGATTCTGGCGGCAGTACGGATCAAAGCGCGTCCCTTTTTGTCCCGACACGGTACGCATACCTTTGGTTTCCAAATACGAGGCACGTTTGGCAGCCATGACAGCCCTACTGGTTAGCGTATGCGTGAAGGTAAAAGCCCAGTGAATGGAAGCGTTTCTGCAAAGAACAGTATAAACTCAACAAAAGGACGCGCTCCTTGCTATTTTAATGGCTTCTATTATATAATTGCAGCTCCCCAAGCCATTCCTGCAACACGCACACCCACTCAGTGAGCTCGCAGACCTGTTTAAAAAAAAACACAGATCGCCCCAAATAGGGAGGTTTAACGGAGAGCGTCACAACCCCAGGGCTTCTTCAGTAGATGCACTCCTCTTTTTTTTTACCCAGCAAATCTTTTGATTCCTGTAGGTCCTATTTTAAGTATTCCTTTTGATGACATCTTTTATAGCCTCCTTCATTACCTTCTCTCATATGAGCTCACATTTCCAGCAGGCATGTGATTATCCACGGGGGGGAGGGGGGGGGGTGTCAGTGCTTTAAGAGCGCCTTAAGTGTGGCGGATATTTGTCTCATCTGTTTACTAATTCCAAGTCGACAGACCTCTTTTAGGACTACGAGGTCTCATCTTTCTGTTTTGTCACCGAGCAGCACTGTGGGGACGGGACATCCGAGGTCGGGCATATCTCAGTGTGCATGTTGTCTCCGTGTTCGCGTGGGTTTTCCTCCTGCACCCCAGGAGCGTGCAAAACCCGGTCGTGTCCATGCGAGTTCTGTGGACGGAATTCAAACCGCAAGCTCTTGAATTGGATCAACATCAAGTACAAGTGTCCGAAAGGAGTTTTCTCTGTAGGGTGGCTGGACTCACTCTAAGAGATAGGGTGAGGAGCTCGGCCATCCGGGAGGAGCTCAGGGTAGAGCCGCCGCTCTTTCACATGGAGAGGAGCCAGTTGAGGTGGCTCGGGCATCTAGTCCGGATGCCTCCCGGGTGCCTCCCTGGTGAGGTGTTTCGGGCATGCCCGGTCGGGAGAAGGCCACCGGGAAGACCTAGGACACGCTGGAGGGACTATGTCTCACAGCTGGTCTGGGAACGCCTTGGTGTCCTCCCGATGGAACTGGAAGAGGTCGCTGGGACCGGGAAGTCTGGACTTCCCTTCTAAAAACTGCTGCCCCTGCGACCCGGACCCGGATAAGCGGAGAAAAAGGGAATGGAATGGAAATGGGAAGATATGGCAATCTCATGAATGACTAAACTAATATTTAGCGTTATGGCCACAGTTATTTCTTGGTTTTGCTTCAGAAACAGCATTTTTGATTTCACCCCACAAGTTCTCCATTGGATGAAGGTCCAGGGATTGGGGTGGCCCCTCCATAACATTCATTTTGTTGGTTTGGAACCAAGATTTTGCTGGTTTTCTAGTGTGTTTGGGGTGATTGTCTTGTTGATTTCAAGGGCATGTCCTCTTCCGCATAAGGCAACATGACCTCTTCTGTCACAGTACTTACAGGTAACTCCACACTGTCTTTGATCACCCTGGAACTGATCTTTGGCTGAGCCTTTGCCATTCTGGTTATTCTTCCATCCACTTATACGTAACTCATACTAATAATGGTGATTATTCTGGTTAGTCACATTGGACTGGGACAAAAAGAGCTAAGACCGACGTTAACATACTGATAACAGGCTTTCTAACCTACATCACAAAGATAAAATGCACTTTTTCCTGAAATATATTTCACTTTTTAGCACCCTTGCATTCTTTCATTTTTCAGTATGTGGTCCTTGGTAGAAAAAGTATGGACACCCCAACTATATGGCATATATATTGATTTAAAACACAATAAATGTTAAATTTATACACAATAAATTAACATCAGCGTTTAATACAATTTCATTTAATTAGTAAACATTTAGAATAAATGTAAGTTCAATGAAGAAAACATTTTGATTGAATCGCATTGATGGATAAGTAATAACTTATCAGAAACGATCAATGGACACAATATATTGATTGCTGTTGTTGAATTTGGCATAATCTGTTCTTGACTATTGATTGTCGATGACTTCCATCAAATACTTTGCTCCAAGTGCCTGGAATTTTGGATAAATGCTTTTTTTTTGTTTTACAATCAAACTGAAAGTGTGGCGATGGAGATGATGAGCTCAAAGAGTGCATATTTTGCTGTCCAATACCGGTTGGCCGATATCAGAACTTAGAGCTGAACGTCTGAGATCGAACACATTTTGCTCCCGGGAGTTGGTCAACCTCCGGTTTGTTCACAATTTCCGGACCGATGTTCCCGGGCCAATAATGGAAATGGATGGTCCTGGTTTGGGGAGGTGTGCTTAAAAAAAGACATACCGTATATATATATATTTATATATATATATTAATATATATATGTTTATGTATATGTGTGTGTGTGTAAATTAGTGGTATCCAAATTTTTCCACTGGCGGCAAGTGAAAAATGAAAGGCTATTATTAGTACCGGCTTTGTTTATATTATGTACTGTATGTATGTATTATGTATATTATCTGTATGTATGTATTATGTATATTATGACCTTATTCTCATAGTATTCTAACTTTATTCCCTTAATAGTATCATTTTTTCTGCATCCAAATTTTTCAGTTTGATTTTGTTTTGTTTCTCGTAATATTACGGATTTTAGAAAACAATATATACGGTATATATATATATATTTTTTTTTCCCAATATTTGAACTCTCCTCCGTGCTGCCAAAATGAATTTTTCCCCACATAATATTATGAGTTAATTATATTCAAATGTTGACCTTATTTGTCATTAGGATACATTCATACAGATATCAAATCGGGTTTTTGAGCCCCAGCTTTGCTCCTGTGTGAGCAAGGATATTTATTTATTTGACAACATTACTGATATCATGGCTTTTTATTTTTGCGGTATCTTCAGTCTTATCGTCCCTCCCTGCTATTTCTGCTTTGTATTTACGGCTCTTGTCCAAATGCACAGCAGAACCGGTTTACTTGCATCTTGCTCTCTCTATCTACGGCTCTTATTCGTACCACATTTATCAGGACCCCACGCCGATGAACTGCACTCTGCTCATTGTGATGGTTATATTCACTCCGCCACTGGCGCTCACTGGAAGGACGGTCTCTGGAGACTTCACCGATCCCCAGCAACTTTGTCTTTGTTAACGACTAGCGTTGGCGTTCGGCCACTCTCTTGGGTCACTCTGCGGTTTCTTTCCCCGGCGAGCAGAGGAAAGGTTTATGATGTAGGTCGGAAAAAAATGAGTTTCCTCTTCTTGAATGACCCGCAGCCGCTACTGCCGGGCTTTGTCCCGCGCGTTGGATGCGCAGCGTCTCTGGGGGTCTATGCGGCAGCGGGCTGGCCCGTACGCTCGGCTTCTGCATGATGATTGGATGATCTGTCTGAGGTGAAATCCCTTTTTGATTGACACTAAAACGGGCGAGTCAGCAGTCTTCAAGTAGAAGTTGTTCATTCCGTTGTTCTGAACCGATCCGGAGACTCAAGGGCTCAGCCGGTATCTGGTGCTCCCTCCTTTGTTGACTTTGTTGTACTTTGTGAGCTGGACTGAGCTGGACTGCTCTCCAATGTGAATAATTTCTGTTATTTTACAATACATATAATTGTTGAGTGAAAAAGACCCAGGGCTCGTTATTTAATGCAAAACCACTCAAGTTTATTTTTCTGTTCGTGTCTCAGATGTGATGCAGTCCTGCTTCTTTTTTTTTTTATTAGAAATGTGGGAAAACTGGGAAATTATCCTGTTTGTCGTTTCTCACATCCACTTGGTCTGTTTAATGAAAAACTGGAGTGCGGCGGTGGCCTTGACAGAGAGGCAAAACCACGGCGTGACTCACACATGCACACGTTTTTATCCGCCGGGTTTATTGCGTGCATTTTACAACTGAATCGTGACACACATCAATCTGATACTGACAGTATTGCCACGCTAGGCGATACCGATAAAGACATTTTTTAATAATACAGTCCAACTGCCCGGTATTGGTATGATTCAGTTGACAAATATCCCAATTTTGTTCACTGTCTTTATATTTTTCATTTGTGTGCATTTTTACATTGTTTTCTGCATGAAAAGCTAAAAGGAGTTTCAGTAAAAATCCATGTCTTCTTAATGTTTGTGGGTGTCTGTAACAGATTCACTGGATTTACATGATTTCCTGCTTTATTTATGATGGGAAAATGTACATAAGTTAGGACATGAAATGCGTGAAACTGCTTCAAAATGTAAGACACTGAACTCACACACTGGCACCCATACCACTAACTGAATTCCTGATATGGATTGCTGGACTGTAACCAAATCCGCACCCTGTGAGAGTGAATAAGACGGCAGGGAGGGAAAGCATTTTTTTTGTTTGGAAGACTTTGGTGTGGAGGGTGAGGAGCTCGGCCATCCGGGAGGAGCTCAGAGTAGAGCCGCTGCTCCTTCACATCGAAAGGAGCCAGTTGAGGTGGCTCGGGCATCTAGTCCGGATGCCTCCCGGGCGCCTCCCCGGTGAGGTGTTTTGGGCACGCCCGGTCGGGAGAAGACCCCCGGGAAGACCTAGGACACGCTGGAGGGACTATGTCTCACAGCTGCCCTGGGAACGCCTCGGTGTCCTCCCGGTGGAGCTGGAAGAGGTCGCCGGGGACCGGGAAGTCTGGACTTCCCTACTGAAGCTGCTGCCTCCACGACCCGGACCCGGATAAGCGGAGGAAAACGGATGGATGGACTTTGGTGTGCTGAGAGCTGCTTTGCCTTTAGCAAAAGACAAGTTTCGGTTCAGGCTGGTGTGCGTCCTGCCAGAGCGGGACGGCAACTCTGACGTTATTTCCTGCTTTGGTTTCCATATGTTTCGGTTTTTGCCGGACCTTCTGGAAGAAATTCACACCGCGGTACCACTCTGTAATCGGGTGACCAAATGTTCTGTTTTGCCAGGACAATGCCTGTTTTCACATCCTGCTGTCCTGTTTTTCCTCTTTTGTCTAATAAAGGGATGAAAACGTCTTGATTTTCATTTGGTTTTCATTGGGCCATTAAATTGAGGGCGCTCAGCTACGTGTGACGTAATCCCTAACAGGCTGCCGCGTGGGTGGCCTTGTCAATTAGTGTTGGCAAAAAGACAAAGAAAAATCGGACTTAATCCTTTGACGTTCGCTGAGTGGAAGTCTTGTCAAACTGCTGCGTCCCGCCGACCCCGCCTGCCCGCACTGGGGAGGTGAAGCGGCGAAGGCATGGGGGGGTGTCGCACGCGTGCATGTGCGTGGGTGTCCTTAGACGCGTTGGTGTGTAGCTCACAATCTTGGTGCCTCAGACCGCGGGATAGCGGCGCAATAATGTCGCAGCTATTTCCATGGAGACGAGCGTGAACGGGCCCCAGACGGCGTCAACGTTCCATTTCCTGGTGGATTTCCTAAAATTTTTGTTTAGCTCTGTTTAAAAACTGTTTTTGTGTCATTTGTCTGCTGGTTTTTGAACATTTCTGAATCTTGTTTCTTTGGAATTTCATTAATTCATTCATTTTCTATGCCGCTTATCCTCATTTGGGTCGCGGGTATGCTGGAGCCTATCCCAGCTGGCTTTGGGCGGGAGGGGGGGCACACCCTGGACTGGTCGCCGGCCAATCACAGGGCACGTATAGACAAACAAACATTCACAGAGTCGCCAATTATGCAAACATGCAAGTTTTTGCCACAGCAGAGTCTGTCTTAAGCATTGTGGCCTCACAGTCAGGAGGTTCAGGGTTCAACTCTGCGTTGGGCATCTCTGTGTGGAGTTTGCATGTTCTCCCCGTCCGTGGGTAAGTTTTCCCGGGTACTCCGCTTTTCTCCCACATTCCAAATACATGCATGTTAGCTTCATTGGCCACTCTAAATTGTCCATTAGAGTGTGAATGTGTGTGTGGATGCTTGCATGTCTGCCCTGCGATTGACTGGCGACCAGTTCAGGGCGTACCCCGCCTCCCGCCCAAAGATGGATGGAGTCGGTCTTATGTAGTTTACGTCTAAGACAGCTTGGTTTCTATTACCATGTCTACAGTACTACATTGGGTAATACAAGTGCAAAGGTGACTATAGGGGTGCTATTTCATGTCTACAGGGCTCTAACATCTTCAAAAGGCCATAAAATGATTTTACAAGCTCTATCTATATTCAATTTATCAATATTCAATTCTACTTCCTACTTATTGCGGTCAGGTCTGTGGAACAAATGCATGTAGTATTCTACACATGTCTTTAGGTGTCAGTAATGTTACTGTAATGTTCAGTGAGACAATAATCCCTAACAGCCGCAACACACGCCAAGCTAAAACTCAACTCGGAACCCATGACGTCACTTCCTGTCCACCCCCTCGTTTGGCTCCCCTGGCATTGGAACACACGTACAGCAACACACACAAGCAGAAGTGTTATTTATGTCATAATTACGTCTACTATATTAAACAATACGAGTACAACTGACTATAGGGGTGTTATTTCATGTCTAGAGGGCTCTAACGATGTTCAAAATCGCATTTGGAAGCTACTAAACTGGCTCAAATTGAGAAACAGTTTGATTTATAAATGAGGAATTCACTTAGAAGAGTCGGGTCTGGGTCCGATTAATTTTCTATCCATGCAGATGAGGCGTAGTTTTAAGTGTCCTGTTTTTCGGTAACAAAACGTGGTCCCAGCCAGTCTGTAGAAATAACATTTTTCATGGTTGAATGGATAAGCGGCATGGAAAATGGATGGAGGGAGGGAGTTTGTGCTTGTGGGTACCCATGGTGCCAGTAGCTCCTGCAAAAGTCAATAGTGCTTGAATGTTTCAGTGTTTCTGTCACAAGATGGCAGCAGGAGATCAAAGCATAACAAACCCCAGGATTTGTTTATTTGAATTGGAAATGATATTTGACGCTGCTGGTCTTTCGTTGAAGCGCACCTTCCAGTCAGCCCTGAACTTTCAGCCATGCCAAGAACTAACTTCCCAGCGGGACGTCCCGCTAAAAGCAAAGTGCAGGCCCGCGAGCTCCCTGCCAATTCTGATGAACGAAGGGACCCTTGGAGCCTCGGCTCGTCATCATCTATCATGCCTAATGTGCTGACTCTTCAGCTCGTTCTTCCTCGGGGAAATAAACCTTTGATTATAGAGTCCGCTCGCGCGGGGAAGCGGGCCCATTCAAATGCTCATAAATTCCATTTGAGAGCCCATAAACAAGCACCATTTTCAAGTCGGTTTTGGTCTCCTTTTTGGAACGTGCACGCTGTTATTTTATGGGAAGCGAACACGCCTTTGATTGATGATGAAGTGGACGATTAATCAAGAGGGCGGTCGTTCCTACCTTCTCTCACTCACCACATAAATGAGGACTTAAAAGCACTGACTTGCCGCTTAATGTAGTGTTAGGGAACCGATACCCTCGGAAAATGGCCTTCCTTCAAGAAACACTCAAAGCCTCCCTGCACGACTAACAAAAGTCTGTTCTGTAGTTCCATTCCTAGACTGTGACATCGTACNAATAACATTTTTCATGGTTGAATGGATAAGCGGCATGGAAAATGGATGGAGGGAGGGAGTTTGTGCTTGTGGGTACCCATGGTGCCAGTAGCTCCTGCAAAAGTCAATAGTGCTTGAATGTTTCAGTGTTTCTGTCACAAGATGGCAGCAGGAGATCAAAGCATAACAAACCCCAGGATTTGTTTATTTGAATTGGAAATGATATTTGACGCTGCTGGTCTTTCGTTGAAGCGCACCTTCCAGTCAGCCCTGAACTTTCAGCCATGCCAAGAACTAACTTCCCAGCGGGACGTCCCGCTAAAAGCAAAGTGCAGGCCCGCGAGCTCCCTGCCAATTCTGATGAACGAAGGGACCCTTGGAGCCTCGGCTCGTCATCATCTATCATGCCTAATGTGCTGACTCTTCAGCTCGTTCTTCCTCGGGGAAATAAACCTTTGATTATAGAGTCCGCTCGCGCGGGGAAGCGGGCCCATTCAAATGCTCATAAATTCCATTTGAGAGCCCATAAACAAGCACCATTTTCAAGTCGGTTTTGGTCTCCTTTTTGGAACGTGCACGCTGTTATTTTATGGGAAGCGAACACGCCTTTGATTGATGATGAAGTGGACGATTAATCAAGAGGGCGGTCGTTCCTACCTTCTCTCACTCACCACATAAATGAGGACTTAAAAGCACTGACTTGCCGCTTAAGGTAGTGTTAGGGAACCGATACCCTCGGAAAATGGCCTTCCTTCAAGAAACACTCAAAGCCTCCCTGCACGACTAACAAAAGTCTGTTCTGTAGTTCCATTCCTAGACTGTGACATCGTATGCTTAAATCCGCTCTCAAGGTGGTAACTGCACACAAAAGACATGAAGTGCAGTCATAGCGGACCACATGCATCCATCCTCCAAGTATTGTGTGGGGCTAGTTTGGTGGGATGACCTCCCCTCCTCCTCGTAACAGCGCACAGAATCCATGACCCCTCGCAGGAGGCACACATCGCATTCTACTGCTTTTTGGTTTTGCTCATTTAAATGCGGGCTGCCCCCCAACATTAAACCGTGTGGGGTGATCCCCCCCACCCCCACCGCCCCCCATGCTTTATGATACTTCATTGCCAGGTGGAAATACTGTGGCTTATGAAAGAACGAGAAGGTATTACGTTTTCTGTTGTTTTGGTTTTTTCAATTTGCCCCGGTGGGTGGCTGCCCCCTCCCTAACTCCTCCCATGCTATATTATATGCTAAATAAATGCCTGTGACAGGAAAAAAAAACAATAAAAATTGTTGCTGCCCCCGCAATTAGCCCATGTGGGGTGTCAGCCCCCGTCCTAACTCCCCAGTGGTTTATATTATATTATTGCCAGGTGGAAATACTGTGGATTATGATGGAAAGAGTGGGACTTACGCTGTTTTTATTTGTGCCACCCAAAAACCTTAGCCCCTATGGGTGACCGCCCCCTCCCTAACTCTTGCCATGCTAGTATGTATTAGGTCACTGCCTGGTGGAAATACAGTGGATTAGTGAATCAATGCCAATTTTTTTACTCGTTTAAGTCAGAACTGCCCCCGGAATTAGCCCTTGCGGGGTGACACCCCCTCCTTCATTGCCTGTTGGAAATACTGCAGGTTATGATGTCAAGAGGGAGATTTATGCCGTTTTTATTTGTGCCACAACCAACATTTGCCCCCATGGGTGACTGTCCCCTCCCATCATGTCATACATTAGGTTAATGCCTGCTGGACTTGATTTTGACATAAAGAGAAATGAAGTTTATGAAGAATGTTTTTACTCATTTTAATTTGTGAGGGCCCCAAAATTAGGGGTGGGGTGACGCCCCAATTCCTAACTCCCCAATGGTCTTAATTAAATCATTGTTTGGTGGAAATACCATGGGTTATGGTGGAAAGAGTGGGATTTATGCTGTTTTTATTTGTGCCACCCCATTTATTTGCCCCCGTGGATGACCACCCGACCCCTAACTCCCCAATGGTCTTAATTAAATCATTGTTTGGTGGAAATACCTTGGGTTATGGTGGAAAGAGTGGGATTTATGCTGTTTTTATTTGTGCCACCCCATTTATTTGCCCCCGTGGATGACCACCCGACCCCTAACTCCCCAATGGTCTTAATTAAATCATTGTTTGGTGGAAATACCTTGGGTTATGGTGGAAAGAGTGGGATTTATGCTGTTTTTATTTGTGCCACCCCATTTATTTGCCCCCGTGGATGACCACCCGACCCCTAACTCCCCAATGGTCTTAATTAAATCATTGTTTGGTGGAAATACCTTGGGTTATGGTGGAAAGAGTGGGATTTATGCTGTTTTTATTTGTGCCACCCCATTTATTTGCCCCCGTGGATGACCACCCGACCCCTAACTCCCCAATGGTCTTAATTAAATCATTGTTTGGTGGAAATACCTTGGGTTATGGTGGAAAGAGTGGGATTTATGCTGTTTTTATTTGTGCCACCCCATTTATTTGCCCCCGTGGATGACCACCCGACCCCTAACTCCCCAATGGTCTTAATTAAATCATTGTTTGGTGGAAATACCTTGGGTTATGGTGGAAAGAGTGGGATTTATGCTGTTTTTATTTGTGCCACCCCATTTATTTGCCCCCGTGGATGACCACCCGACCCCTAACTCCCCAATGGTCTTAATTAAATCATTGTTTGGTGGAAATACCTTGGGTTATGGTGGAAAGAGTGGGATTTATGCTGTTTTTATTTGTGCCACCCCGTTTATTTGCCCCCGTGGATGACCACCCGACCCCTAACTCCCCCATGCTTTATATTAAGTCATCGTCAGGTGGAATTACTGTCGTTATGATGGAAAGAGAATGATTTAGTATTGATTTGTGCCACCCCCAACATTTGCCCCAGTGGGTGACCAGCCTCTATATATTAGTGCAAATACGGTGGATTATGATTTTTTTTTTACTCATTTAAATTTCTGCCGTCCCAAAATGTGTCCCCATGATGTCTTTTTTTTACATTCTGTTTTGAGAAAGAAATGAACAGATATTATGCAAAACTCATTGTATTTATTTTTCCGATCGGCGGCGGAAATTATCGCTGTTTAGAGTTAGAAGCAGAAATGAAAATCGGGCGTATCGGTGAACATGTTTTCAGAGACAAAGGGCTGAGGGGGTTTCGTACTTTATTAATGATGTATTGCGACCTGGGAACAGGGGACCGGAGTTCGAACCCCAGTCAGAGTGAATGGCATTCACCTGGCATTTTATATAAATATATACATTTTTTTAATCATAGCATCTGCCAAGAAATGGCACCTACCACCTGCTCATGCCTGAGTTTTAACAAGAGGATTGAGATTCAGAGTATTCCCTGCAAACGCAAAAAGGTAGGTCTTAGGGCAAGCTTGCATAATGCCGTCCTCCCTACTAGAAAACAAACAAAAACAAACGATAGAAAACGCGCGCTTATATACAAAGAGGGTCTGGGTGTGTGTGAGTTTGGTTTTGTGATCATGATCTACAGCCGGGTCTGTACAACTTCTGTCTCCTCCTCCGAGCTGGAAACAGAACACCTTCCTTCTTCATCACGACGCTCGACCCCGTCCTTCTCAGCCTTCTTCTTGCACTTCTCTTCGGGCTCCATCTCGCTGAACTGAGCTTCGATCTTGGATGGGTCGATGTACGTGTAGAAGTAGGCCACGAAGGCAAAGATGATGCACACGGCCACCAGCAGGGACGCAAAGAGAATGTACTCGGCCCACTGAGGGATGCAAGGGATACATTTTTGTGGCAGCGTTCTGATTGCTTAAATGTCAGGACATTTAAGGCACCCACCTGATCCTGAAGTGTCGCAGCCTCGGCCACAACGAGCACTATGATGTTACCGAAGGCGACGGTTAACAGCCAGCCTGCCTGCAGCACCGACTTCATGTTGCTGGGTGCCTGGGAAGCAAACGGCATTTCTTCCAATAATAATAATAATAATAATAATTGCACAAAATAGCTATATGCATACAGATGGTAAACTGCTCCAGGGACAGTGGTGACCACTGGTGTGTCACCGAGTACAATAGAGGTTCCCCTCAGGGGACCATCTGCGAATGCTGAAAAACCACAAGTAGTTGGAACACAAGTAAAAATGTCTATTTTTCACAAACGGCTCGCTGTGTCTCATAGTGCACAACTATGGTGCGTCCAGGGACCACCGAATCATTGGAAATCTCAGCGTTGGATGAAAAAATATTATCAGAGAAGCTTTTTTTAAACAGCGCTACATGTAATGCTGTACATTGTACCTGTATGTATAAATAATTACCTCAATGAGAGGAAGTTTTTTGTGAGGAAACAATTTGGGGAAAAAACAAACCAAAAATTATTTCTTGGACCACATTTGGTGAATTGTCAATGTTGCAAACACTAAATCTGACCGGTAGAACACCTTGGAAGCCATGCCGATATGCCACAGCTGCTGAGATTGAGTAGGAGAAAAAAAACAACTCCTCCTCTCATTCTGTGTGGAAGTGGTAAGGTTTTGGCTGCTTTGGCTTCGTCTACGTTTGGAGCATTTCTGGAAATTGTGGCTTTTCCGCTGTATTAAAGAGCAGCACAACTTTCTGTAATTCACAGCATTTTGCGTTGTTGCGTTTGGATTCAATTTGCCGACCAAACATCCGCCCAGTGTTGACTTTCAGAATCAAGGCTCTGAGTTCCGATGGGTAGTTTTTATCCTCGTGGGAAAACTGGACTGGTGTTTCTTTTTTTTTTGTGGGCAAGTTCTGCATATTCATAGCGGCTCGCTTGAGTTGATGGGCTCTTATTGCTCATTTGGTTTGAAGCCAGGATATTCCCACAAGGGCAGTGGCGTTTGGCTTTGCAAGCATCTTTTTCCCTCCTAACTTCTACGACGTTACCTTGCATTACGTTGCAAAGCGACTGCAGGACTGAAGAGAGGGACAGTGCACAGAGAAAACTGTTTGGGCGCAAGAAAAGAGGGAAACAGACGCAGGCACCTGGTAGTGGAGCCTGTCAAAATCCTTTTTGTCCCAGATTCTAGTGCTCATCCATGCGACACCCCCAGAGATGCTGGGCCCACGAGGCCCGTATCTAAAACTGTCTCACTGTCTGCACTGTTTTTGGATGCATGCAATGAATACCTGTGAGTAGGAGAACTCCAGGCCCGTGACAGAAAAGACCACCTCTCCTGTGGTGATGAGGAAGTACTGAGGAATCTGCCAGGCCATGTGGACGGAGTTTCGACTGATGTCCATCACCGCACGGATGTCTTGAGCACACTGGAGGACACAAAATCCCTCGGATCAAGTACTCCCCAAGCGGACAAAGCCTCGTTAGTAATGTCGTTACGTTTGGGCCGAATACGAAGGTCGGCGTGATGACCAAGGTGTAAGAACTTCCGAAGCCAAGTTGCTGGTTGTAGACGCATTCCCCTCCTGAACTGTCCCTGATTAGGAACTGCGCACTGATTGGGGACATTTCTCATTGATCCTCGTGTAGAACCAGAAAAGAAAAGACCAAAAAACAATCCTTTCTTACTTCCCATGTGGCACTGAAACATATTTTGACATGTTGGAAGGCCCAACGCCAGTGAAGTCCAGATTGCCGACTGTTATATTCAGAACTGAGTCGAGGCTGTTGAAGAACCTGCAGGAGGATGACGCAGTAGTTAGAACTCTGGGAGCACCAGGACAAGCTTAAATGATTAGCAACTCGCCTTATAGCATTAGCTCCCTCTTCCGGCTTGACTTTGAGGTCTTCAAACTGAAGAAAAAATATCTGAAGTGAATTTAGACCTAAGAGATGTTCCCCCGTCCCCATCGTCTGCTGGCCTTGCTCACCTCTACCGGCCGGGTTTGGGGTCCATCCTGCAGGATGACCACAGTATTCCGGGAGCCATCAGCTAAACTGACCGGGTAAACCAAACCAGGGCCCAGGTCCAGGGCAAACGGCTCGTCAAAGGTGAAGTAGTCATTGCTGGCCTGATGTAGCATAGAAAGTCAGGTTTTGAGTCACAGTGGGTCATCAGTACCATGGGTTTTGCTAAAGTACCGCAAAGGCGCCCAGCTGAAGCGACTGTGACCCAGCTTTGAAGTCCAGCGGCTTGTTCAGCATGTTGAGGAACTTGACTTGGCTCACGCTGCTTGATGGGAAGGTGGGTAAGGTTTGCTAATTGTGGAGATAAAAATGTGTGAAAGCAGTTTTAGAAAAGTGTGTGAAAGCAGTTTTAGAATAGTGTGTGAAAGCAGTTTTAGAAAATGTGTGTGAAAGCAGTTTTAAAAAAGTGTGTGAAAGCAGTTTTAGAAAAGTGTGTGAAAGCAGTTTTAGAAAAGTGTGTGATAGCAGTTTTAGAAAATGTGTGTGAAAGCAGTTTTAAAAAAGTGTGTGAAAGCAGTTTTAGAAAAGTGTGTGAAAGCAGTTTTAGAAAATGTGTGTGAAAGCAGTTTTAGGAAAGTGTGTGAAAGCAGTTTTAGAAAAGTGTGTGAAAGCAGTTTTAGAAAAGTGTGTGATAGCAGTTTTAGAAAATGTGTGTGAAAGCAGTTTTAGAAAAGTGTCTGAAAGCAGTTTTAGAAAAGTGTGTGATAGCAGTTTTAGAAAAGGTGTGTGAAAGCAGTTTTAGAAAATGTGTGTAAAAGCAGTTTTAGGAAAGTGTGTGAAAGCAGTTTTAGGAAAGTGTGTGAAAGCAGTTTTAGAAAAGTGTGTGATAGCAGTTTTAGAAAATGTGTGTGAAAGCAGTTTTAGAAAAGTGTCTGAAAGCATTTTTAGAAAAGTGTGTGATAGCAGTTTTAGAAAAGGCGTGTGAAAGCAGTTTTAGAATGGTGTGTGAAAGCAGTTTTAGAAAATGTGTGTAAAAGCAGTTTTAGGAAAGTGTGTGAAAGCAGTTTTAGGAAAGTGTGTGAAAGCAGTTTTAGAAAAGTGTGTGATAGCAGTTTTAGAAAATGTGTGTGAAAGCAGTTTTAGAAAAGTGTCTGAAAGCATTTTTAGAAAAGTGTGTGATAGCAGTTTTAGAAAAGGCGTGTGAAAGCAGTTTTAGAATGGTGTGTGAAAGCAGTTTTAGAAAATGTGTGTAAAAGCAGTTTTAGGAAAGTGTGTGAAAGCAGTTTTAGGAAAGTGTGTGAAAGCAGTTTTAGAAAAGTGTGTGATAGCAGTTTTAGAAAATGTGTGTGAAAGCAGTTTTAGAAAAGTGTCTGAAAGCATTTTTAGAAAAGTGTGTGATAGCAGTTTTAGAAAAGGCGTGTGAAAGCAGTTTTAGAATGGTGTGTGAAAGCAGTTTTAGAAAATGTGTGTAAAAGCAGTTTTAGGAAAGTGTGTGAAAGCAGTTTTAGGAAAGTGTGTGAAAGCAGTTTTAGAAAAGTGTGTGAAAGCAGTTTTAGAAAAATGTGTGAAAGCTTTTTTGTATGTGTGTGTTTCACTGCCATCACACTCACATCAATCTGGATCTGAACAATGGCTGCGGAAACAAACGCCAGCGCAGCAAGGAACATCCCAACGGTTATCTTCCTCAATGGACTACACACACACACATATTGTAGATAAAACCAGACCAGAGAAAATCTTGACTTTTGAAAGATCAGCTGTAAACATGTGACTTTAGAGGGATGAGAGGCAACTAAGAGCTAGTTTGACCTTCTTCAGGAATTAAGGGGTGAGCAGATGGATCCAGATGTTTGTCAAACAGACCCACCAGTTATACACTCAATATATACGTAAATAAATTACTTTTCAAATGTTTAACATGACAAAATGCTGTTATATCGGCGCATTTTTATTTGAATGTTTTCAAAATGTTTGTGTTTCCAGAATAATACACTTGAACTTCCATCACTAGTGCAGCAGGGGGATGCTGGAGCCTACCCCTGCTGACTTTGGGCGAGAGGCGGGGTACACCCTGGACTGGTCGCCACGCTCACATAACTGTGGACATTTTGGTCCATCTAACATTTTTCTGTTTGTTTTTTCCCCCATTTTGTGCTGGGAATCTCCCCAACTGGGACTTCCGTTCCTTTCTTTGAGATATTTATCAATCCGAATGCCTGAAGACAAAACACCGAGAACACACAGTGTGAGTCTACCAGATGGCACACCAATATGCATGCAGAACAATACTCATGTGTACATGCTGGGATGTCCACATGGAGAAGGTTCCCGACAGGAAGCTACCCTGCATGTCTTGCGGGTTATAAACCAGTGTAAACATATTAGTGTGGTGGTGCAGTTCCACTGTGGTAAGTGAGGGAGGGGGCTTGTCAAAATAAGTATGTAGATGTTCTGCAACAAGTCATGAATCCTGACGGCAACGCTCACGTGAAGTTCAGCCTGCACTTGGCGACGAGCGGGTAGACCACGCTGTCGACGACCGGCACCAAAACCAGGATCAGGATGGGGTTGACCATCTGACGGGCCAGAACGTTCGGTACGTGAGTCGGAAAGACATCCTGGTAAAGAACCTGGCACAACCGTTCACCTGCATCTGGTCTGGCTGGATGATCAGGATTCCCTGTTGAAAGCAGACATGTTGGTAAAAACCTGGTTTTCCAAAGTCCAAAGCAGGAATACTTTTTTTTTTTTAAACACTTACAAAGTCACCGTTCATGGTAGTCGCCTGGAGGGTCCATCTGGATCCCTGTGGAGTTCACACCGCTTGCCTTTATTGGTTATGTTGGCCACAAGAATACAGTAAATATACCGGCGGGGTTGGGGGGTGTTCACCTGCTGGTCAAAGAGAGCCCAGAACATTGGCAGGGGGATGTAGAGGAAGAGAACCTTCAGCACCATCTTCACCTGTGCGATCAGGAGTTTCTAGAAAAACAGAACCAGCATGGGAGAAAATTGGATTTCTCCTAAACAAATCGTGTCCAAAGCGCAGCCCGGGGCAATAAGCGGACTTCACTGGAAAACTGAAAAAAACAAATCAATACAAATACAAAAAAGGGAGCATTTGGAGTAATTTTACAACAATAAAGTCAAAATATTCATAGAAAATATTATAGGCATAAAGTCATAATTACAGGAGGAAAATGTACACAAATAATGTTGAAATGTATTTGAAATTAAAAAAAAAAAACAACAACAGCAGAAGTGAAAGAAGCGGCTACAATTTCACGAAAGTCCAAATACTTCAAAATAAAAGTTGTAATCTAACAACAGAAAGTCGTCAATTTACAAGGACGATTTTGTAAATGAGGAAAAATCACGTCATTTTAGCAGCTAAGTTAAATATTAAAAAACGATGTTACTGTTTTTTAAAGTGCTAATTAACACGAAGCAAACAAAACTTTGATTACATTCGACATTTTTGGAAAATTAGGTTGCAGAAAAAGCTATCTTATATATATATATATATATATATATTATAAAAACAATGTCTTTACTATGGGAGGAAACTTTACAAGAAGAATGTTGAAATACTGTAATAATAATAATGTCATTTTAGTAGCATAGACCTGAAATATTTAACAAATACTTTTTTAAAGTCGTAATATTATGAAAAACACAGACTCAGAAATTATCTTTCAGAAATTAATTATTAATCGCTGATTTGTGATTTTTCTGATAGACTGTGGCCCTTTAATAGTCAAAACATCGGAAAAACAAGTGGGGAATAGAGTGGGGGAAAAAAAGCTTCTCCTCCCATGCGTGGAAGTGGTACATTTTTGGCGACTTAAGTTTAGAAGGAATAAATTTGAGGCTAACTGGTTAGTCGAGCGGTTAGCATGTTGGCCACACAGTCAGGAGATCTGGAAGACCTGGGTTTGATTTTCGGCTTGGCATCTCTGCGTGGAGTTTGCATGTTCTCCAGGTTTCTCCCACATTCCAAAAACATGCATGTTATGTTAATTGGCGACTTTAAATTGTCCATGAATGTAAGTGGGAATGGGCCTTGTGATTGACTGGCGACCAGTACATGGTGTCCAGCTGGGATAGGCTCCAGCATACCCCCACAACCTTAATGAGGATAAGCCGCATAAAAAATCGATGGATGGATGGTTAACTCGCTGGCTAGTGGTCGTTCCAAGTCCTTAACAATGAATAACAGGAGTGACTATAGGGTTGCTATGTCATGTCTACAGGGCTCTAATAATATTATGTCTATTCTCCCCACGTTATTTTGAGCGGATCGTCTGATCTTACGTCATATTTCTCTTCAGCCCAGTCCATCCAGTGCACTCTTTTAGGGTATTGTGGAGCGCGATGCCGGAAGCGGTTGCTGATTGCAAACTGTAGGAGAGATCAGAACACATGAATATTCAGTCAAGGCTGTCAATAATAATAATCATCATACGACAAGAGTAAATCATAAGGTTTGGCCTTGCAAGGTGAACTTACCCAAATGCATTTGCAGACTTTGACCATGATGTTTCCCTGAGGAGCAGCTTTGTTGTACATTCCACTTCCAGTGATGAACACAACTACACACACACACACACCATAGGCATGAAAAGCTTGGCATTGTTGAAAGTACATAAGTGGAACTACTCTGTATTCATACTCTGGTCCTGTTTTTATATGTCTTTTATACATGTTATATTATATTAATATCGTCTTCTCATAACTTCTCATAACACATAACAAAAGAGACAGTGCCCCTGAGGAAAAGACAGGAGGCAGAGCTGGGGGTAGCAGAGATGAAGAAGCTGAGGTTCTCTTTGGGTGTGACCAGGATGGACAGGATCAGGAATGAGCACATCAGAGGGACAGCACATGTTAGAGGTTTCGGAGATAAAGTCAGAGAGGCCAGACTGAGATGGTTCGGACACGTCCGAAGGAGCGATAGTGAATATGTTGGTAGACGGATGCTGAGTTTTGAATTGCCAGGCAGGAGGCCTAGAGGAAGACCAAAGAGGAGGTTTATGGATGTAGTGAAAGAGGACAGTAGTAGGATGTTGCAGGCAGGGTTAGAAGGAGGCAAATGATTCGCTGTGGCCACCCCTGAAGGGATAAACCCAAAGAAAAAGAAGATAATTTTCTCATAACCGACTTTATTCCTTTAATATTTTGACTTTATTCTCGTAAAATTACTTAAAATTACGTAAAAACGTCTTCCGTGACCTAATTTTCCAAAAATGACACAAAAAGACCACTCTATTGTTTTTTCATTCATTCATTAATTTTCTATGCCGCTTATCCTCATTAGGGTCGCGAGTATGCTGGAGCCTATCCCAGCTGACTTTGGGCGAGAGGCGGGGCACACCCTGGACTGGTCGCCAGCCAATCGCAGGGCACGTATAGACAAACATTCACACTCTAATGGACAATTTAGAGTGGCCAATGAAGCCAACATGCATGTTTTTGGAATGTGGGAGGAAATCGGAGTACCCGGAGAAAACCCACACACGCACGGGGAGAACATGCAAACTCCACACAGAGATGCCCAACGGAGATTCCAACCCTGAACCTCCTGACTGTGAGGCCAACCTGCTACCCATTCAGCCACCGTGCGGCCAACTTAATTGTTTTATTAATGAATGCTTGCTATGCTACGAAAAAGGCATTATTTTTTGCATAAAATTCCCATACACTTCCAACTTTTTCTCATTAGAATAAAAATTTTATAAATTATTGCTTTTTTTAATTTTTATGATTTAATTTTGTTTTGTTTTTTTAGTTTCCCAGTTATATATTTTTAAATGTGTCGCAAGCCAAATAAAAAAGAGCCGTGAGCGCCAACTTGCCCAAGGGCAGTTGCCACGTTGGACACCCCCGCATTAGAAGAACAATTTGTGTAAGCTTGTCTTTTGGGTAACGGCAAAAATGAACGCAAAAAACTGTGCCTGGGTTTGCAGACAATTTCCTGTTAGGCGTGTTCGTAATGTTTTTCTATGACAAAGCATCCCTCTTAGCTATTAGCTGGCTAACGTGTGGAAATAGGAAGTGGAAGTCAGCTCTGTTGCCCATCTATGATGTCATCAGCGGCTGATTCTCAAAAACAACACAAAACACGTTTTTATAGTTTTACAATTATCGTTTTACATTAAACAATTTGAAAGGCATATAAATGACGAATGCATTTGGATTCAAGGTTACTGTCACCTTTATTGATCACGTGATTGTTGCCAAAGACGCCATGTGACAGCGAGGTCAAAACGGATACCACCTTCTTGTTTTGCCATGAGTTATTTCTTATATCCGGTAGTGTTTCTCACCTTCCTTTGGCTTCATTTTGGGTTATTTTGCAGCCGAGATAAACAAAAAAAAATTTACACTATTGAATTTGAGAAATAACTTATAGCAAAACAGGAAGGTGTGTAAAACTGTAATTGTAAAACTGTAAACATGTGTTTTGTGTTCATATTTTTGCCTTTCTGGAACGGATTTATTGGATTTACATTATCTTTTATAGGGCTTATTTAAAGTGCAGGTGACACGGGTTCTGTCAGGATCAAAACCAACTGGGCTCTTGAAAGTTGAAAATTGGCTCAAGCACAGCGATGAAAATGTTAGCGACTGACGGGAATGGGTTCTTACTCAGAGAGACCATCATAAGGGCTGCGGGGACTCCAAAAGCCAGCGAGTAGCACTTCTGCTGGCTGTGGATTCCACACTCCTGAGCTAGAAGGCAGGAAGCATACTCATTATTCAACATGTAAGTATGTATCTGTCTATCTTCTGGTTGAATCCGTCCATGCATACCTCTGAGGATGGGGGTAATGACGGTGGACAGCAGACTGCCGGCATTGATGGACAGGTAGAAGATGGAGAAGAAAGTGCTTCTCTGCTTCTCCTGTTGGACATGCAAACTGTCAAGTCGCAACCTTATGCAATGCAAAGTTATCTTCGGACTCGGCCTAGGACAATGTTCTAAAGCCACTAAGATAGAAGTTCTGATTAGTTAATAAGCAACTCAGCCAACGGAACAGATAAGTGAGTTAAGGGGATAGTGTTCATACTCTGACTTGGGCAAAGTCCATCCATTTTCTTTTCCGCTTATCCGAGGTCGGGTCGCAGGGGCAGCAGCTTAAGCAGGGAAGCCCAGACGTCCCTCTCCCCGGCCACTTTGTCCAGCTCTTCCCGGCGGATACCGAGGCGTTCCCAGGCCAGCTGAAAGACATAGTCTCTCCAACGTGTCCTGGGTCTTCCCCGAGGCCTACCGGTTGGCTTTGCCCTGAACACCTCCCCTGGGAGGCGTCCGGGAGGCATCCTAACCAGATGCCCGAGCCATCTCATCTGGCTCCTCTCAATGCGGAGGAGCAGCGGTTCTACTCCGAGTCTCTCTTGGATGACAGTGCTTCTCACCCTATCTCTAAGGGAGAGCCCAGCCTGCTTGTACCCGTGATCTTGTCCTTTTGGTCACTACCCAAAGCTTATGACCATAGGTGAGGGTAGGAACGTAGATCAACCGGTAAATTGAGAGCTTTGCCTTTCGGCTCAGCTCTCTCTTCACCACGACAGACCGGTTCAGAGTCCACGCCGAGTCAGATGCCGCACCAATCCGCCTGTCCATCTCGCGTTCCATCCTTCCCTCACTCGTGAACAAGACCCCGAGGTACTTAAACTCCTCCTCTCGAGGCAGGACCTCATCCCCGACACGGAGATGGCACTCCACCCTTTTCCGGGCGAGAACAATGGACTCGGATTTGGAGGTGCTGATTCTCATCCCAGCCTCTTCACACCCAGCTGCGAACCGATCCAGTGGAATTTGAAGGTCTCTGCTCGATGAAGCCAACAGGACCACATCATCTGCAAAAAGCAGGGACCGAATCCTGTAGCCCTGGCTGCGCCTAGAATTCTGTCCATGAAAGTAGTGAACAGAATCGGTGACAAAGGGCAACCCCTGGCGGAGTCCAACCCTCACTGGAAACGGGTCTGACTTATTGCCGGAAATGCGAACCAAACTCTGACACCGGTCATACAGGGAACAAACCGCCTGGATTAGGTGGTCCGATACCCCATATTCCCGGAGCACTCCCCACAGTATTCCTCGAGGAACACAGTAGGTTGCCTTCTCCAAGTCCACAAAACACATGTAAACTGGTTGGGCAAACTCCCATGCACCCTCAAGGACCCTGCCGAAAGTATTGAGACGGTCCACAGTTCCATGACCAGGACGAAAACCACACTGCTGGTCCTGAATCCGAGATTCGACTACCCGGTGGATCCTCCTCTCCAGAACCAATGAATAGACCTTACCAGGAAGGCTGAGGAGTGTGATCCCACGATAGTTACAACACACCCTTCGGTCCCCCTTCTTGAAAAGCGGGACCACCACCCCAGTCTGCCAGTCCACCACGATAAGGTGGTGGCTCAGAGAGGAGTCTTGTACAAAGTATGCGTGGAAATATCATGTTTACAAAGCAGGACACCTCCTGGAGGTTCATCAAATGTGTAAACCACGTAACGTCAGCTAACACTGAGCCCTTCCACGGGTATCATTACTCTACCGCTGAAACTCACTGAAAAGGCAGCTTTCAAGCCAGTAGCAGAGACATGTGCATTAATAGGACCCATACTTTGATACCAGGATCATCCATGTAGACCTCATACTTGCAAGGTTGAACCAGGTCTAGTTTACTTAGAGACCTTGGGATTGAAAGTATTGTTTCTGTCTCTTCGGGTCATTGAATCGCAACCGGGCTGTTCAGGTTGTCATAGAAGATGTTTCCCCTCTGGTGGTCATGGTCTAAAACTAGGTAGGACAGCTCTAGTCTGACTGGATGAGCCTGGTCAAGTCTGAGGGTTTGGCGCAGGATCCAAAGTATTTGTCGTCTAGAGGCATGCTTAGACAAGAACTGTTTCACTCTTCCACGGTACAAAGCGACGTCGTTCAGCTCGTTGGGATTCCAGTCAGATGTGACAATAAATGATGGAATCTTTTAGGAAGGGATAAAAGGACAGCATGTATGTGGGAGAAAAGTGGTGGAGTAAACCCCCTCTGTTCAGAGATGGTTTTCTCTTTGACATAGATAGCGTCCGGCATTTCAAACTGACAAGAATATGCACATTCCTGTCCTCAAAACAGTGCTGTTGTTTCTGCAAAAGCAGTCTGAGGAAGTTTAATTCATTTTAAGGTCCTGGTTGCTGACCTGGTGGTCTTCAAACTGGTCTCCACCGAAGGCTGACACACAGGGTTTGATGCCTCCTGTTCCAAAGGCGATGAGAAGCAAACCAACCATGGCGAGAACTCTGAAGGAAGAGCGCAGTCAGTCAGATTTCGTCTCAGTCCGTTGTCTGACTCGGGCCCAAGTGCTCACATGTGCAAAGTCAAGTCGTCTGGGGTGCCGTCCCTGTTTGTGTCTGTAATGTCATGGATGGCGCTGACGGCCAGGACCACCTGCCCCAGTGCGTAGACAATGGACAGATACACGATAGTTCTGCGTGGAAGAAACAACGAGGGTGATCAGGTTCATGATCAGGTTGGCGTGACATGGAGCGCCGTGAGACCCACTTGAACTTGCCGAGCCACGAATCGGCCACGATGGCCCCCAGAATTGGGGTCAGGTAGCACAGGGCAACAAAGGTGTGGTAGATCGTGGTGGCGAAGTCATCGTCCCACCTCAGGAAGTACTTAAAGTACAGCACCAGCACAGCTGCAAATATGGAGGGAAACTTTAGAATTAACTTCTCAGGACGTTGAAATTGATCCCGACCGGACAGTTCGGTGTCTTTGAGGATGTTTCGTCTCCCATCCGAGCAGGCCTCATCAGTTCACGCTCAAAGACCAAATAGGACAACTCGAGTCTGATGAAGCCTCCTCGGTTGTTAGGCAAAACATTTTTTTGAATTACCTGAACAGTCCAGTTTAAAAAACAAAACGACTCACCTCGCATCCCATAATATGAGAAACGCTCGCAAAACTCGTTGACCACGATGAAAAAGATGCTAATTGGGAAGCCACAAATCGTAGCCTGGAGAAAACAAGGGAAGTCCTGTTCAGTATTAATCCATAAGAAACCACTTCGGAAATCATACCTACCTAAAATAAGGGAAAGGTTTTGGAAAATCAGGAAAAATTAGGGAAATTCTGGTCTCTCTACCAGGATCCGTTGTACAGTGGTATGCAACGGTTTGGGCACCCTTGGTAATTTTCAAGATTTTCCTTTTTAAATCATTAGATGTATGGATCAGCATTATATCATATAGCAGACAAAGACGTTTTTAGGATTTACAGAAAGTGTGCAGTAATTATTTAAAGAAAATTAGGCAGGAGCATAAGTTTGGGCAACCCAACAGAAAAATGACATCAGTATTTAGTAGATTCCAGAAATAACAGTCTCTAAATGCTTTCAATGACGGTCTGGATTCTGGTTGACAGTATCTTTGATTGTTCTTCTTTACAAACCAGTCCGGTTTGATGGTTTCCATCAGTCCACAGCCCCTTGTTCCAAAATGAGGCCGGCTAGTCCAAACGTGCTTTAGCATACCTCCAGCCACTCCGTTTGTGGGGCATGTGCGCAGAAACGCCTTCTTCCCCATACAGCATCCCCTTGTGCAAAGTGCGCTGAGCAGTTGACCGATGCACAGTGACACCATCAGTAAAATCATGATGTAGGTCTTTGGAGCTGGTCTGTGGTTTGAGTTTGACTGTTCTCGCCATTCTTCTTCTTGGCCTGCCACTCTGGGCCTTAACCAGAACTGTGCTTGGGTTCTTCCCCGCTATATTCCTCACAGTGAACACTGACAGCTGGAATCTCTGAGCTAGCTTTTTGTATCCTTACCACGATGTCGAACAATCTTTGCTGTCAGGTGATTTGACGGTTGTTTTGAGGCTCTCTTGTTGCCACACTTCAGAGAAGATGCAAAGAGGAGAACAACTTGCAATTGGCCACCTTAAATACCCTTTCTCTTAGTTGGCATGACCTGTGTATGTAGGCCAAGGGTCAACGAGCTAATTTTGTGTTCCAATAATTAGTGCTAAAGGTATTCAAATTAAAAAAAAACAACAGGGGTGCCCAAAATTACGCACCTGCTTATTTTTGTTTGAATAATTATTGCACACTTTCTGTAAATCCTAAAAACTTCCTTTCACTTCTCCTTGTTTGTCTGCTTTATGACATTTTTTCTCCTTAGCTTGCTGATCCAAACAATGAATGATTTATGAAGGAAAATCTTGAAAATGAGCAGGGGTGCCCAAACGTTTGCATACCACAGAATACACACTTTATTTGAAAAATTGCAAGAACGGACATTTTCCACGGTCGGCTCTAAGGAGGTTTTAGGTCGAGGTTCAAAATGCAAAAAGAAGCAACGGGAGAGACAAAAACATTTTTGAGTTTGAGGAAAGCAACTTGTTGCAAACAAGCATCGACGTCTGAGACCGCAGCCTTTAAAAGACAAAATCTCGGCAAACACGTGGATTCGTTTTCTGTCAGGTATTCACACTGTCACGATCTCCTGATGGCAAAGGCCAAAAGTTTGATGGCAAAGGCAGAAAGGGACTGTGGGGCTGCAGAAGCAAGGCCTCAGGCAGCGCGTCATCTGAAACTCCTTCCAACATCCCGAGGGTTATGGAGCAAAAAAGCGGTAGAGTGAAAAAACAAACGAGCCGGTGGGACCCAGGTGGTTACTGGTGACGAGTCCAGTCCAGTAAACATCACGTGGCAGACGGCTACGTGGAGATGTTGCAGGGCGCGTCCCTCAGGACTCGTCTGTGTGGCGGTGGCTCGTTGTTTCGCTGCTTGCCTGACAACGCGCTTCGTCCAGACCAGTAAGCTCTTTTGTCTTTTGGACCAGCTTGCGTGTTCAGCCGGGAACATTTGGGGACGGATGGCAAAGGGAGGTTTTCAAAAATGGACGTCAGCTCCAGACAGCGGGAGCCATCTTCGCCGCCTGGAGAAACATTCCCGCTGGCCTCCCGGCTGGCATCAAGAACACCCCAGCCCGTTTTTCAGGTGACGCTTAACAAGAGCTTCTCACCACCGAGGTCTTTTTTTGAACATTTTCTTTCCGTTTTTGGGGATTGCTTGAACCTTTTGGGTTAAACCTTTGATCTTTGACGAACAGCCTCTCTCACTTTGATGCTTGGTTGCTTCGTCATCTGCTGACATTGCTTACCTTGGGTCACTCCCGTGTCTTCTTCCTGCACGTTGAAGCTCTACTTCAAACCCCTTTGAGATCCAACAGTGCAAAATGGAGATTCTTGCATTTTTTTGGCCACTGGCCTCGTGTGTGTGTTCACTAAAAGTACACTTGTTCTCCAAGCACAGAAAGTTTCTAGCGGATGAGTGCATTTATCTTGATTAGTGTAGGATTTCAGGGGGAAAAACCGGCTGTGGTCCGGGGTTCTTACGGGTTAAGTAAAGAATAATACTTACACTTCTCGCCTTGGACTTCCCCTTGTCATCTTTTTTGCCTGTTCAAACCCAAATCTGCACTTAGATACCGTTTTCCAATGTGATTCGGGCGGCATGGGACTGACCTGCCATGGCCGAGTGTGTCCTCTTTCTGCTCGGATCCGAACTTGAAGCCCAACCTGAGGCAAAACCAGCTTTTTATAACCTCCCCGCCGTCTCGTAGGAGCACGTGGACGAGCCGCATGCCAGTCAAGGCTAAACGTGCAGATAAGCTCGGTCGTATCCTGGCAGATCATTCACCGTATCAATGTGGCAGCGCGACCCGTCTGCACGCAGCCCAACGTTCAGATGGTGATGTTAGGAACGCGCTTAATCCGACGCTGACCTTTACCCTTTTCCAGGCCACGCTTGTTTGTGTTCACCTGCCGTTTAATGAGATGCAGGAATGCGCGGACTGACACGGCTCGGGGTTTAAGGACGCGGGGGTTTGTTCCGGCAAAACCGTAGAGATCGTGCAGTACAGCCAACCGGCAAAAAGTCCTTGACACAGCAAGAAGACGCCTCCACTTCCTGTTTGGCTGAAAAGCGGGTACATTTGGACCAAACCAGGCGGAATAAACTCAGCCCAATTTTGGGTGGGTACAGCGGATCCCTGGCACAAATTTGCTGGTTTGTTTTTTGGCTCCAAAAAACAATCATTTCAAAAAACATTTGCGCTTCAAATTTTGTTTGAAATGCTTCAAAGTTTTTTTTTCAAATATACATTCTATGAATGAATAGCTCATGAGGTTTCGTAGCTGAAAACATTTTTTTTTATTAAACACGTCCAGGCATGAAAGGGGCAAAATATAATAGAAATATAAGAGGATATGTAGATTTCGAATTTCGAACCCTGAACCTCCTGACTGTGAGGACAACGTGCTACCCACTCAGCCACCGTGCGGCCCTTCATTCCAATTAATTATAATAATTTACCAGAAAAGTTCAAAATCGAGCTCCATTTGTCGACTCCATTGCGTGTGATGACGAAGGCCCAGAACTGGCGTGACTGGACACCACATATGTATTCCAAACAGCTTATCACGGAAGAAACGCAACAGCCCTGTGCAGAACAAACAGACCTGTACAGTGTACAAAAGGAGGGCATGTCCATAAAAACACCTGCCAAAGAGAGAGAGCAGGTTCTAGGCACGTACATGCATGTGGGATTGGTACAGATGCCCGGTGTGAGAGCCTACTGGCAGATGGAGACAAAGCTCCCTGCAGTTTGTGGTGTGAGGTCTCGAGACCGGTTTCTGAAATTGCTGACAAGGATTCCCATTCAGGACAACCCGAGCTTGTCTGTTGATGCAAAGAAAGACAAACTGTGGAAACTGCGGATACGCTGTCTGCCCGTTACAAGTTCAGCTTCAGATCCCGAAGATGGTCACGTACATCTGGGGGCACACTGTGACAGACATCGGTGCATGGGACCTCTATAGAAGAGACCAGAAGAAACTAGAGGCCCAGATGAAACCCATGGCTCTGCAGAGATTTCGGGCTTTGGTTGGCACTTCTCTCACAAGTGCAAGTGTGGGAGACCACTGTCCTCTCCAGAATAAAATCGAACACCACCCCATAAAAGGCCACGCAGCAGTGAGCCTCCTGATGTGAGAAGGGACGGCATTGATCATTTTCCAACATGGGAAAGCCGACAGAGATGCGAGCGCTGCACCGGCAATCACTTCTCCCAAGTGTAAGATGCTCCTTTGCCTAAACAAGGACAGAAACTCTTTTTCTGCCTATCACAAAACCAAACAAAACAGTTATAGAGAAAAAAAACACAGAGAAAAATTTCCTGTCTAAATATATTGTCTAAACATTATAGGCAAAATTTGTTTTTGCATTTAAAGTTAACATTGTCATGAGTAAAAAGTTGCCAAAAATCGCCGAATGTATCATATGTGATACAAAAAATATCTCGGAAACAAAGTGATGTGGCAAAACAATTTTTTTTTTGATTTTTTAAAAGGTTTAATAAACACCTCAATTCCAAAAAAATTGAATTTTCTGGCTATTTTTTGATGTGTCAGGCTTTACAGGGTTAAATACCGTCCATTCATGCATTCATTCATTCATTTTCTATACCGCTTATCCTCAGTAGGGTCGCGGGTTCCTAAATACCGTATTCATTCTTATTTTGTAGCCTATTACAAGAGTGAAGGTGACTATAGGGGTGTTATTTCACGCCCCGAGGGCTCTGATAATGTTAAAAAATGCATTTAGAAGGTTGCCTAAAGGTTCTTTATGCTCTAACTGGGAAAATATTCCATTTATAAATAAGGATTCCTACTTATTTACTTACCAATTCACTTTTTAAAAAATGAGGCATTACTGTACCTGCATTTTTCAAAACATAACCTCTGCAAAAAAGTGGCGATTTACATATTTAATAAAAGTTAACTTGTGGCAAACTTTCTCTGTTTTTTGCTTAGTAGACGTGGTTTATGGAGGATGACGGCGACGGGCGGTGCCGTTATTTTTTTTTTCTGAGCCGAGGGAGGAGGAGCCTTCCATAGATGGGAAAAACATTTCCCGCTGAAGGGCACGAAAATTGAAGGGTGATTTGATAAAAACACTCCAGTGTAGGTCAAGCTATTAAATACATTGTTTGTTGTTACTGGGATATATTTTTCAAACATTTAATATTTCATCTTTTTCTCTTCTCTTTTCCTCCTTCAGAATTGTTTTGTTTTATGTATAAAATAAATCCTGGGGGCCATAAAAACAAAAATCAAACTGTAGGTCACATTTTGGACTATTTCCCTGTTTTCCAATGTCAAACTGGCTGAGTCCGGTCTTGGACTTCTGTGTTATATCTGAGTATGTAAACAGAATAAAAATGAATGAAATGTGTGAAAATCACAAAACAAAAAGGAATTTGTCACATATTTTTATTTGTTATTAAAACTACTGTATGTACAAAAGTTGACGCGCACAGAATGAAAAGCATCAGCTTGTGTTGCATAGCAAAAAATCTTTGGCATTCTGTGAGGTTGGTCGCCACGACAACAATAAAAAACACCTTCTTTATACAACGTGATATTTGGTGGCTTGTGAGAGTTCATCTACATTTGTTTGAATGACAGTAATACTCATTTCTGGTTAAAAACTATGCTCATAAAAAGTCAGCAAATTTGCACTCCCCTGAAACACTTTATGTACTTGACCACAGCTCTGGTTTTTGCCACAAATAAACTCTCCTTTCCCTCAGTTTCGCTGACTCATGGGGGCTCAAAGAAGACTCAAGTGTCACTGACTCACGGGTACTTGACAAAGACCCAAGTTTCGCTGACTCATGGGTGTTCAACAAAGTGTCACTGACTCACGGGTACTTGACAATAACTCGAGTTTCAGTGACTCACGAGTACTCAAACAAGACTCCAGTTTCACTGACTCTCGGGAGCTCAATAAAGACTCAAGTTTCACTGACTCACGGGTACTGAACAAAAACTCGCCGGTGTTTGACAAAGACTTGCGTTTCAATGACTCAGGGGTAATGGATTAAAATTCGAGAGTCACTGACTCAATAGAGACTCAACTTTCACCGACTCACGGGTACTCAACAAAGGCCCAAGTTTAAGTGACTCATACTGGACTAAGTTTTACATTTCACTGACTTTGCTGGTGCTCGCACGGTGCAAGGCGTTCACTCCCGGGTGCTCGTTGAAACCCAGTCAGTGAGTATTCCAAAAGTATTCACTTGTGGTTCTCCCCGCAGGAGACAAGACCATAAGTATCCACGATACCAGCAAGATCACCAGCAATGTGGTGGAGCAGCAGTGGATGATGGCGTCCTCCACCATTCACTCGTGTTGGGACTTGAGAGTCGAGTACGTCATTTGCAGAAACGAGGAAGGGTGGAGTTTGTTTGTGAAAACGTCTACGTCAGAACTCCTGGTGCCGTCATTCACTGGGCCGATCTGGAAGAAATAGTTCCAGAGAAGGTAAGAGTTTGGCTTTCCTGCTGCTAAGTCTATGGGGGCCATTTTACCAGACGCCCTTACGGGAGCACTAAGATGCCAGCTGATTGGTCAACAGAGAGTTGGGGTGGAGTTAAGAATGAAATGGGGAACATTATTGGAGCCCTCGTGTCAGATCGTTTTAGTAATGTGAGAGAAAAATCACTCCTGATTGACCTGCTCATGCAGGATGTCTGACAGCTCCCGGGTCAGCTCTCTGTAGTTGGCCTTCATCTCATCGTGATACTCCTGCTGATCCTCTTTGATCAGCCCTTTGTTGACACCCAGCGCCAGGCCGCAGGCCTCCACAAAGTGCCTGAAAAAACCAAGAACTTAAAGCCAAGGGAACGCTGCGCCCAATCATCGATCGCGGATGACGTGTTTCTGCCCCAACCTGAAGACCTCTTTGAGCTGTTTGACCTTGTTGTCCGGGTATTTCTTGGCACAGGAGTCGTCTAAGAAGGCTCTGGCATAGGCAAGCGGACCGGCATTGACCTGGGGAACGGGGGCGGGTCCATTTGTTCCCCATTACATCACCCGATTTGAAAGCTCTGTTTCGGGACGTGTACCTGAACGCAGACGCTGCCTTGCAGTTTCAGCTGCAGGCGGATCATGTCCACGTCGGGGGCGGAGCACAGCAGGCGCAGCTCGGCCACCTTGGCGCTCATCTCGTCGACGGCCACCTCGATGGGGCTGAGGTCGCTCTGATGCTGGTACATGACTGCGATGCGCTTCTTCACGTAAGGGAAGCAGTGCGTGGCTAAGCGGGGCGGAACAAGATTATTGTGTGAGGAAAAAAGTCGTAATATTACCTCAGCCAGGTCACAAGTCTCCTGTCTTTATAGCTGCCTCAGGCAACGCCTGTTTGGACAGAATATTAAAAATCATCGGAGATTTTGAGAATAAACCCATAAAATTGTGACAATAAAGTCGTACATTTACAAGAAGAAGCTCGTAATATTAGGTGAGTAAAGTCGGAATTTTACCAGAACAAAAGTCGTAAAGTCGGTGTTACAGGCATTGCCTGAGACAGCTATGAAACGTGAATTTTTTCTCGTAAAATTACAATGTTACTTGTATAATTATGGTTTTTTCCCATAAAATTAGAACTTTTGTCTCATAAATTATGTTTTTCTGTTGTTATAAAAATAGACCTTTTTTTCTCATAAAATCACTATTTTTTTACCTCATAAGATCCCGATTATTTTTCTCGTTAAAATGGTGATTTTTTTTCTTGTAATATTATGTTTTTCTCATAAAATTATGTTTTTTTATCGTTATAGAAAATTCTGATTTTTTCAAAAAATTATGAACAATAAAAATTTCTAGTAATATTACTACTTTTTCCTTGTGAAGATACAATTCTTTTTTTCTCATAATGTTACACCTTTATTTTCCTCAATAATTATGATTTTTTTAATCTTAAAATTAGGTTTTTTCTTGTAATATTACAACTTTTTTCTCATAAAATTAAGATATTTTTTCTTGTAATATTACTACTTTTTTCCCGTAAAATTTGATTTGTTTTTCTTGTAATGTTACGACATTTTTTTTCAAAATGAGGATTTCATTTCTCTTAAAATTACGATTTTTTTTCATGTAATATTGAAAAAAACGTTTCTTGTAAAAAAAATTTTTTTCTCATAATTCATTATTTAAACTTTCTATCCCGTAAAATTACAACTTTTTTCTCATAAAATTACAATATTTTGTCATAAAATTACAAAAAAATTCTCATATTTCAGCTTTTTTTCTCGTAAAGTTACTTTTTTTTCCTCGTAATATAATGACTTATTTGTTTTATGTGGCCCTAATACTCCGTCATAGAGTTTGACAGAAATGTTCTTGGTCTCATAACGAACTGGTCCAGTTTCCCTGTACCGTATCGTTCCACGGAATCGCGTGGGCAAAAAAAGCACCCTCGGTGTTGCTGAGTCGTCGTATGTTTAGAGTGCGACTCATAAATAACAAAAAAAGCAAGCACAACAAACGAGCAGCAATACAAGAGCAATCATGCGATGCTTCATATTAATGTGTTAGGCGTGTCCAAAACCAAGGACACCATAACCAACGTATGACCACCCCTGTAGGTGATCTCATTGACGAAAACCCCACAAAACAAACGGTCAACCTACTGGTGAGAACGGTCCGCCGCTTACACTGCTCCTCCACGCCGCCCTGCTTCTTGCCGGACACGGTGAAGGGGGTCTCAAACACAAAGCGACGGATGTTGTGGCTTTTCTCAAAGTCGGTCTTCCTCTCCTCCAACTCCTTGTCATCGAGGTACGGCACGACGTGCGTCACCTGGATGTAGGCGTACTTGGAGTCCAGGTCCTTTGGGTTCACCTGTGGGTACGGAGGAGTCACCATGCCAACAAAGCTTTAGGGACGCCGGGTATGGCGTGAAAGTAAAACTATGGAGTCGGGCCACCTTAGCTACCAAGAGCTTCTACTCGGCTGGGAAGGTTTTTGACATTTTGAGTATTGTCTGTCATACAGGCTCTGTTTCGGGGGGGGAGGCGGGGCCGCTAGCATACGCACAGAGTGCAGAAAAGTGTAATGTGGTGAGGAGGGGTGCGGCGACAAAATATAAATAAATCAGGTTCTAAAGACCCCCTTAAGCTCATTAAGAAGCCGACTTGAAAAAAGAATCGAGGGATAAGAAACTCCAGAGATCTATAAATGTCATTTTTGCACATTTACAAACTGAACATAATTACAAACAACATATACAGTATAAGCAAAGTTGATAAATCATGTCAGGTGCCAAGGAAAATGGTCTCACCCTCCCTGAGTCCTGGATGATCTTGACATTTTCCTGACCGAACTTGTCAGAGTAGAGTTTCAGGACCCTCTGGGAAACCTCAGACAGAGGTGTGAACTTGGGCTCTTTGTAGATGTATTCTTTGCCATCTTCATCCTCGAAGAAGCCCTGCAGGGAAGTGCCGGGTGGTCAGGAAGCGGCGATTTTACAAATTCCGATTCCAAGCCCAATTCCAGCCATTCACTTCTGAGCGTACGGAATGATCATGCAAGGACGCTACAGCGCATTCCTACAGCCGCTACAGACTTACCGCGGCCTTGCGATGGAAAAAGGAGGAATCTCCATCGAAAAGAAAATTCTTAGCCAAAATAGCACGGATGGGATTCCGTGTGTAGGCCATTACCTGTCCAAAGAAAGCCACTCTGAAGTATGTACCCAGCAGACGTTTGCCTGAGTGCATCACCTCCAGAACTTTAGTGTAGGCTCGGTGGAGGGTATCGTACAGGTGTGTCAGTTTCTGCCGCACAAAAACACAAACATTGGGGGTTTTTACTGTCATCATACAGTGCGGAAAAGGAGTAGTGTTTCCTGAGGTGTTCCCAGGAAAGCTGCGAGTCATAATCCCTCCAGGGCCATCATAAAAACGTATGGAAAGGTAAATGCTCAGCTTGTCTAGTCAATTAGCATTTGTCATTATTTTTGCATTATTTATTATTATTATTGTCTATAAAATGTGTTTTTGTTAACATTTTTTGTGTCTAGAATGTATTCAACGATATACATTTTCTAAAGGCACATTTGTTTTGGTTAGAGTTCGTTTTGGTTTAAGTCGGACCTTCTGGATTAATGACGTTAACCAAGGCACCGCTGTACTTTCCTTGAAAAGTTGCCCGCTATTTGTGGCATGGATACACATACCTGTGCAAAACGTTAACCACATATGTCAGGAGCTGTACTTTTACGCAGATTTCGGTCTGCAGGGAGTATTCTGCGTGTAGCTGCTCTGGTACGGAGAAATGTATGATATCAGATATCCAGGTGCACGTTTCCATTTTTAGTATGTTTCTACACTTTGCCCCAATTTTAGACTCATAAAGCTCAGCAAAAAAGTGTTTTAATTTTTTATCTATACCATGTGTATATATAATATAGATCTAATGTTTTACACAATTTGTATGTGTGAATGCATCACACATACAAATTCTTATTCCGCCTCATTTTTTGTTGGCCAACTCCTCCGTCATTTCTCAACCACTTCAATCCAATCCAACATTAAAATGTTTGGCTTAGTCGGGACTATTCAGACCTTTCAAAAATGTTCCCACATTTAGTGTAATTTTGCATTTTCGGTGACAATTTTCCAATTGAAAATGAATGGGCAGACTATTACTACCAACCCCCTGACTCTACACAGGTGACATGGCTCAAGGGGTAGAGTGTTTGGTTCCCAAAACAGAGGTTGCCTTTGCTTTTTCTATTTTCTCATAGCTTTATCTGTATTGTCTTTGGTTTTTTCATTTTGTCGTTCATTTTCCTGTTTTGTCTTTGTCCTGTCACACACACACTTTGCTGTAGTCCTTCCTTTGCCTTTGCTTTTTGTCCCCAGCTTCAGCACAAAAAGCAAATGGAAGAGACAAAGACAAAGACCATACAGATAAAGCTATGACAAAATAGGGAAAGCAAAAATAATCTGACTACATTCGTATATTTTTGTATTATTGATTGATTGCCTTCATTCTACATTTCTGCATGGTTCCACAGCATTTCAGTGCACCTTCAGCTCCTACATGCATTTTCCATTTTTTCTACGTTCAACTTTTTAAAAAAAATTCACAGCATTTCTTTCATTGCTTGAGCTTGCCGGCATTCACATGCAATGTCTACTGGCAATTCTTTATCTCGTCTAATAAATAGGAATCAAATACATAACACTGTCATCACGCTAACATAAAATGGTGAAATATTCAAGCCCTGCATGCATTGTGTTTTTCACCTATCTTTTAGTCTAGGTACTGCACAATTTGGTTGAAAAGCGTCTATTTTTTGGACCAAACCAGTCGGACTAAACTCAGCTCAGTCTTTTTCTGGGCTAAATCAAGGCAACGACGAACCGATCAGATTCAGCCTAACGTGAGATCCCACGGGACTTGCTTGAACCTGTACGTACTGTACATCTAAGGTTTTGGACTCCAAATAATCGACCTGTTCCAGAGCGGCACCTCCTGGTAAAGTACCTCAAAATCTCTGCGCTGTTCATAAATGGGGATGATGAGTCTGTAGACATCAGCAATGAGCTCGTAGCGCTCCGCCTTCCAAAGCCCGTCAGCGCACTCCTCCAACAGCTCCATCAGCACCTCCTGCACAAATAAAACCGTTGCGGGGGGTCAGTTGCCCGTGGAGGTGTGGTGCCCTGACGTGACACGGCTTCTGTCGTGGTGCGTGGACCACACCCTGTGTCAAAGTCCAGTTTCCCATCATAATGACACTCTCTGCAGAGAAGAGATAAGGACAACGGAACACGAAGGACATACTTCATTGAAGTGGACATCCTGCATCCCTACGTCCTCCATCATGGCCGCCTCTTCATCAATGTTCGGCGTGATGACGCGGAATGCCGAGCAGCCGTGCCTGAACATTCCTTCCAAGAAAAGGCAAATGAAACCCAAGCTATGCTTACGGGTGTGGGAGAATCAGGAAAGCTCACCTTTCCTTGACAGGTACTCAGAAACCAGAGCGGCAACGTGCACGTAGCACATGGCGGCCTGAGAGCGAGGCGGGCAAAACAAGTCAGCGCTCAAAACAGTTAGTTTTGGGTCCGGAACAACATCAAATAAACCTCGGAAAGGTCGCCATTCTTGTGGTGGATCCGCGCCATGCTGTCCAGCCAGGTCTTGCGGAGCTCGGGCGTGCTGGTGTATGACTTGGCCAAGCTATACTGGAGGTCCACTAACATCTCGGGGTCGTTCTCGTGCTCCTTCATCTGCTCGGTGGCCATCAGCACAGTTCTGATGCGCCTGGTCAGGTCCTTCACGTCTGACGGGAAGGCAGTGTGCTGCAAAGCACAGCGGGGGCCTTAACGAAAATCAAATACCCGAACCTAACTAATTGAATAGTTTCAAGGTCAGAGGCATAGAAAACCTCTTCATACAGTTTTAACATTATCCGAGCCCCCGAGACATGAAATAGCACCCCTACAGTCACCTGTACATGCCTATCACCCAAACTAGCAGACACATAAGACATAAGTAAGGCTGGGATTGTGTTGCTGTAAATGTGTTCCAGCGGCGTGGACAGGAAGTGATGTCGGGTTGAGAGTTAGCTTGCCGTGGGTTGCCATTAAAGCACTAAAAACCTGTTTACGATCATCTAAATATAGTTTTAACATTATTAGAGTCCTCTAGACATGAAATAACACCCCCATAGTCACCTTTACATCCCTATTACACAATATAATAGACACATTAGACATACAAAAGGCTCAAACTGGTGTGTGTTGCTGTAAATGTGTTCCAATGGCGTGGACAGGATGGGAAGTTGAGTTGAGTTGTAGCTTGCCACGGGTTACGGCTGCAACAGTAAACTCTTGTTAGGGATTCTTGTGAGATGATTCAAACCTGCGATAAAAGCCTGTTATGCCATCAAGTTTGATGCTTGTGTGTCCCACCAAAGATTACAGTAACGATACTGACTGCAAAGTAGAATTCCCTATTTATACATGGAATATTTTCACAATTAAAGCACTAAAAACCTGTTTATGACATTCTAAATACAATTTAGAGACCTCTAGACATGAAATAACACCCCTGTAGTCCATCCATCCATCCATTTTCTATGCCGCTTTTCCCCGTTATGGTCGTGGGCGCATGCTGGAGCCTATCCCAGCTGCTTTTCAGAAATGCTACCATTTTACTTTAAGCAGAAATGGTTTTGTGTTCTGGGCTAACTAATTGAAACTCATGAGCAAAATATCATCAGTGAACTTTAGCATGCTGCAGGAGACTGGAAAACATGCTCTTTCGGACTTAGAGCGCTTTATCAATCAGCCCTTATCGGCTGTGGCGATGGCGCGTGTCGCGCGTGAATCATACAAATGAAGCCGATTTCATTACCTTGTCGGGCATCACACACCACCTCTTACCGTGATGCTTTTGTCGCTGTTTGCGCAGTTGTTAATGATTGACAGCGACTGCTGGAAACGTGTGCCGCAGATGCCAATGACATCAGCTATCAGCTGGCTGACGGCAATTACCACCTGAGCAGATAATACAAATGCAGCGCAAACAAAGCTGGAATACAAACACAAGGCGTTCAATCGTTCTTTTATAAAAAGGGACCGGCACCTGCAGGTGGGTTCTGACAAACGACTTGCGCCCGGTGTAGTCAAAGTTACTCTTCATCAGGAAGTAGAGGAGATGGGCGGCGTCGCTACGGAGGCAGCTCAGCTTGGAGTTGCAACACTTGAGGATTTCGTAGCAGAAGGAGGCGCACATGTCAGCCCGGCCGTCAAAGAAGGTGCAGGGGAACTAGAGGATGCATCGGCGGAAACATGACCTTTAGCAGGGCTTAGCAAAAACTACAGTGGATATTTGAGGTTCAATATTCACTTTTTGGTCAAAAACTTTTTATAAACGTTTACTAAAAGAAGGAGTGAGTGCTCTGTGTTGACGTGCAAATAAACGGCCAACTAAATTACAGCCATCCTGACGTGGAATTATTCAGCCGCCATTACAAATCTTTTAGGGCAAGACTAATCATTTAGCCGGGTTATAGATCCATTTGTGGTGTGATTTAGAGTATAACAATCAGCGGTTAGAGCGGCACTTCCTGTGTAGGCTCCCGGTACCATGATAGAGGAGTCCGGGCACAGCAAGGGAAGTCAACCGCTCTAGCTATGGAGTCGAATATCCAGCGTCCGTCGTGAAACAAACTTCACCATGGTACCCCGTGGACATGTCTGCTCGGTGGTGTTGCGTTTTCTTTTTCACCTGGTGGAGTCCAGTGGCAACCAGCTGTGAGGCACATTTAGCGCACATGCTCTGTTGGAGTGCGGCTGAAAGTTACGGCAACTGGGTCGGCCCAATCTCATGGCGTAAGCCGGTGGTTTCCTATCTTTAAAATGCAGCGGATCAGCAGGCGATACCAATCCTGAGGATCGGATTGGGACATCCCTACTGCATATCAGTGGAAAGCCCAGTGGAAGAGTTCCAGAAAGAGTGGAATGTCAGCGCTTCAAAAACCATCGCATTCAGGCGCCTCCTGGATGCGTCTGATGGGCTGTCGGGTTCCTCAAGTCAAGCCACTTCTGAGCCCGAGGAATTGTCTCAACTGGGTCAAGGAGAAGAAATATTAGACAGTTGGCCAGTAGTCTGAGGTCCTCTTTTCCGATGAAAGCAAAGTGTGCCTTTCATTTGGGAATCAAGGTCCAAGGGTTTCAAGGAAGACTTGTGAGGTTTAGAACCCAAGCCGCTTGAAGTCCAGTGTGAGATACCCACAGTTAGATTTGGGGTACAATGTCCAGTGCAGGTGTTGGTAACCTCTGCTTTCTTAAGGTCTTAAGGTCACCGCAACAATCTACCAGAATATTTTAGAAGACGTCAAGTTTCCGTCTGCTGAGGATCTGTAGTGAGATGCAGGTTTCATCTTCCAGCGGGACCTGCCCCCTGCCCCACCGCCAGAAGCACCAGAACCTGGTTAATAACCTGGTGGTTATTATCAAGAGGAAAATCAGGGGCACAATACTCAAAACCAAAGAGCTGACGGCAAGCATCGGGGAAATCTGGGCTTCCATAACTCCCAATCAATGCCACTCGACATTTGTAACTGCCATGATTCTATAATGAAGGAAAGTTTTAAAAATTTGAATGGAATTACGCAAATATATATTAATATTCCAATGATATTCCATTTTTTTGGAAAAGGTATGTACATATACCACTGTTAGAAAGCCCACAGCACTAACAAATTAGTACAAAGGATGGCTTAATTTAAAGACCAAGCTTTTTGCATCGGTCTTGTCTGGGGTAAGGGATAGGGATAAGGAATTAAGCCGGGATATCTTGGTTATCCCGGCTTAATTTATTTGTGATCCGGAATATAAACTGGGGTCCCCTATCTGAGACTGTCTGTGGGTATTCCGTGAAGTCTGAAGACGTGATCTACAACGAGTCGGGCTTTCTCTAATATTGAGGGGAGCTTCTCTATGCAGAGGACGTGAACGCATCAGGATAACCGATCTACAACGGTCATGATGATAGCTTCGCAAAAACAAAATCTACTGCAATGTGGGACCAGAGTCATCCAGAAACGAGTAGTGGTTGTCACTAAAAACCACTCCTGATAAAGGAGCTCGTTTTTTTTATTCCTGACTGGCAAGCCATGTGAGACTCATGGGTTCATTTCAGCACTTAGGTACAAACAGCGCCAGGAACGAATAATTGTTTCGGCGGTCCTGTTCCGGGCTTGTTAGGCTCGTCGACTTGACCTCCGATTCAGTCTCTCACTGATGGCTCTGATGATTTGTGAAAGTGGTATGATCGGGTTTTTGGACACTCCTCAGTGGGGTCACTGAAATGATAGGGCAGGGCGTGATGTTTCTGGTTGGAACTGGAGTTGTGGAAAAAACAGGGCCCATCTAGCTTGACGCGAGCCTTTTAGCAGATTGGATCTGTATGAGATTTTTGGGGTCTATCCTTACCAGAATCGGTTGGCCAGTGCTCTCCAACCACTACATCACCAATCATTACCATTACCAAGAATGTTTTCATCCAAATGACAGCCGATTTGTGAGTCTGCAAATGCTGAGTCGTGAATATGCAGGGGACAACTTGAGGTAATATGCTTTACCAAGAGCCAAGTCAATCTAGGTGGTATACCTTATAGATGAAATTCCTGAGTGAGGTGAAGACCTGCCTGAGGGCGGCCTCTGAGTGGGGGATCTGCAGAAAGCACAGATGCACCTGGAACACTTTCTTCATCAGGGGGTTGTGACCAAGGTCCGAGTTCAACTGGCTCTGAGGGAGGGAACAGAGAGACGTATATGATGTAGGGGTGTAATTGCACATGTCGGTTTTCGGTATCGCACAGATGCGAACCAGTTTCTCACACGGTCCATATTAGGTGAGGGACAGGAAGTGTGCCTCGCGTTATGCTGCAGCCCAGCCTTGTTTACGCAAAAGCTGAGCAATTATGTTTGACATTTTGTTGTAACTTACTGTATCGAAAATGAATGAACCGTGACCTGAAAACCCGATCATCTCTGGGAGTCTATGGGGCAGTGGGCTGGCCCGGATGCTCGGCTTCTGCGTGATGACTGGATGACCAGTTTGAGGCGGTATCCCTTTGTGATTGACAGTGAAATGAGCAAATCAGCGGTCTTGAGGTATACGCCTCCACTTGAGCATTTTTCTTTCCGTTGTTTCGAAGCGATCTGGAGACGTTACCGATCCCCAATCTCCGGCGACTTTGTCTTTGGTGAAAACGGCCAGGAACAGCGGGTTGAATTTACTTATAGATAAATAAACACATTTATGACACCGGGCGCCTCCCTGGTGAGGTGTTTCGGGCATGCCCAGTCGGGAGAAGGCCCCCGGGAAGACCTAGGACACGCTGGAGGGACTATGTCTCACAGCTGGCCTGGGAACGCCTCGGTGTCCTCCCGATGGAGCTGGAAGAGGTCGCCGGGGACCGGGAAGTCTGGACTTCCCTACTGAAGCTGCTGCCCCCGCGACCCGGACCCGGATGAGCGGAGGATTTAGGATTCAGGCCGCAAAAAAAGAGCTTCCCGTATAACGCGAGTAACACGTGCTGGTTGTGGAGTTAACGTATATAAATCCATGAAAACAATGTGATTCTCAGTACAACCACGTCCACCCACGTGAGACTGGTATTTTAGTTCCAGTTTGACTCATGCTTCTATATAAAAATGCTGTATTCCATTCATATACCTTGAATCCCGTAATGAAAACGATGAGGGTGTCCAGGACAGTCAGACAGACTTCTGTAGACACGTTGGCCTCCAGCAAGCACTGGTTGCTGACGTCCGCTTCTGCGGGAGCGTACACTGGTGGCAAAGAAGTTCACATCAGTGTGATTTCATTAAATGAGGCAGCAGCTCAACCTCACTGTGGGCCGGTGGAGGGCAGCGAAACATCCAGCACGTCATCGGAGGACTCTAAGGAAGCATCTAATGTCAGAAACGATATCCGTATTTGGCATGTGCTACATTTGCTATACAATCCTGATCTCAAATTTGAAAACCGGTTTGCAAGAATTTACATTTTGCACTCTTGCCGTAAAAGGAGGCAGCATCTCCACATAGCCAGCAGCCGTTTGACGCCCCTGCACAACACAACACAACACAACGCAGCGCTTGAATAGGTCATCATTTGAGCTAATAGCCATGATAATATTACATGTCCCGTTAATATTAATTATAACAAACATGAGGTTTCAATCATTATAGGGTTTAAGCGGTGGTATGTCATTAGTGCTCCATTTCTCGCTTTACTTTGGTCAGTTTATAAAAATACGACAATTTTCCGCATCTGGACCGTCACTGTTACAACAAAAAACTCTTCCACCTTTCAATGTCCCGTGTTTGGTGCTCAAGAGCAACTTCCAAACGAGCAATTTTGTGGCATTGATGGTCATTACTCGGCAGTAGCCTTCATTCGGGCCGAGGACAACCCTGAAAAGGTTCAAAAGACGGCCGTACCGCGTCCATCCCCAGCAGCAGTGGCCTTGCTTATGCCGAGAGAAAGCCTGTTAACTTTGGCCATCCAGAGATCATGACTATGGGAATACCTGACAGAAAATGACTTGAATTTTAAAGGCGGTTTTAGAGGTGGTACTGAACGTCTTTTTTCACTTCAATGCTTGTTTAATTGTTTCATTGCTTTCTCCAGACATTTTTCCCCATTTCTCTACTTGCCTTTTTCAAGCTCTACTTAGAACCACCTTAAGAACCAACACTGCAAAACGGAAATTCTTGCAATTCGGGTCTTAACATTTCGGCTTTCAGTAGTGTCCAAAATAATAGCAGTCCGATGTGACGAACCGGATGAGTCCCTCTTATTAGTATATTTTTATTGCACTTGGCAAACAAGTTACCAGTAGGTGCAGTAGATTCTCAAACAACAAACAAGACCCACTGGTTGCATCCTTAACTAGGGGGATTGAATGCCAAGCTTCCTTTTTTTTTTACACACCCCTTTCAACTCATTATCAGCTCATCTCACCGTTGTTGAGCACGTGAGTGTTCTCCAAAGTCCCAAACTGCTGCAAGCGGGAGTGCAGGATCCGAGACGCAAGCAAGGATTTCCTGTCTGGGTTCAGAGTCCCCGTCCCCTCATGACTCCTGTGGGCAGAGAAACGGGCACATGGGAGAAGTCCACTTCCTGAAAGCAGATGTGTTGCGTTGCTGTATGAATAGATGGGTTACTCCAAAGAGGGATCACGCAAAAATCTGTGGACTCTTACACGTGCGGGGGGCACTTAACATAGCATTCAGCATGTCGCAGCAGTCACAAGGAAAACATTTGATCGGTCGTAAAATGATATCGGCAACAATTACTCCACCTGGTGATGACTCGCTTCCCCGTGTAACGGAATTGATGAAGGCAGACTCTGCAGGAGGAAGATAAACGTGAGACGCACGTGTGCACACGTACTTTCCTGGCATACTTACTCCAGTAACGTAAAAAAGTCCATGAGCTCCGATGCCGCCGCTTTGTTCCAGTATGCAAAAAGGGCTTCTGAGGGTGAGAGGAGCAACGCGCTTTTACTGAAGACACCAGAAATGTTCCAGTTGACAGCAAAAAGCAATTTCCCCCGAGCACAATTCAAAAGCGAGTGCTTTTCAGACATCACGGCCGCACAGCACAGCAACACCCGCTGCTCGTCGAGAGGAGCGATACAGGCTTTCATGTCCGTGTCCGAGAGTGTCCAATAAGATCAGAGTAAGTCGCTGGATTTGTCGCTCTAGAGCATGTAGAGGGCTCTGAATACATCGCCAAATGTATGGAGCTGCACCGACAAGCTACATTTGCAGGTATGCTTGGATTAGATGTTTTTGGTTCACTAGTACACTCTTGTGGTTTCTCTCTTTCACGTTTTTTCAGAAAATACGGTATATTAATAAATCAGCGCTATTTTGTGGTTAAATACAGGTTATTGTGAGTCAAAAATCTGCTTATTGAAGCAAATTTTTAGATATTGTTTGCCTAAATGAAGCATTTTCAAGCGTAACAATAGCTAAATGAAGTAAAATACAAATATAAAACATTCAGAAGACGCATTCAAAAACGTTCATTAGGTCACTAGGTGTCAGTATTGTTACTGTAATCTTCAGTGAGACACACAAGCACCAGACCTGAGGCTTTTATTGCAGGTTTGGATGATCGCAGGCACAATAATTCCAAACACGGGCTACTGTTGCGGTCGTAACCCATGCCAAGCTCAATCATTTCATTCATTTTCTGTGCCGCTTAATCCTCCCTAGGGTCAGGGGATATGCTGGAGCATAGCCTAGCTGTCTAAAAGTATTATGTAAAATATTATGTCTACTATATTGGGTAATATAATGTAAATGTGATTGTAGGGTTGTTATTTCATGTCTGGAGGGCTCTAAAAGCTTATTTAGAAGGTCTTACACGGGTTTTCGAGGCTTTAATTTTGAACATATTGCATTTGTAAATAAGGAAATTCACTTATCACAGGATAAACAGACTACTGTAGGATTATGTAAAATAATATGTCTACTATATTGGGTAATATAATGTAAAAGTGATTGTAGGGTTGTTATTTCATGTCTGGAGGGCTCTAAAAGCAAAGGAGATAAAAGCATAAACAGTCCTGGGTGTAAATTAGCTGTTCCATTCCCAGGATTTGATCAAGTAGAGACACTATTAACAAAAAGAGCATCTCAAGATGATTTAGAAGGTCTTACACGGGTTTTCGAGGCTTTAATTATGAGCATATTGCATTTGTAAATAAGGAAATTCACTTATCACAGGATAAACGAAGGATTACTGTAAATGATTGTGACAAAGAAATACCTTCGGACATGCTCTTGAGGATATGCAGGAAGCACATGAGCAGGCTTTTGACGTCATCCTGTTCCAGTTTGTCACAACGCAGCACGGCGCTGCCCACAGCTGAGGCGCACTGCGAGAGAGTAAGACGCAGGAAGTATAATGACGGCCGTGAAAGTTGCCAGGATCAGAGAAAAAAAAATCCACACTAAGACTCAAAACACACCAGAGACTCGCAGCAAAAACAGCAAGCAGAAGGCAAGAACGTGCACCAGCGAATCAAAGCAAGCACACGTTGCCGGGGGAGGACACTTGTACAGTAGATCCCCGATTCCGTGAATAGCAAAAACACTGACACGCGCATAATGGACTCAACCCAAACGCCTACCTCGCTCACGGTGCAAATAAACACGGTGTAACGACACCACGCGGACTGTGTGGGTATCGGAATGAACGCGTACAATCCAATATACTGTGTAACCCGCAAGGCATGCTGGGTATTTGTTTACATGTAAAAACGATCCCCAAGAAAGGGTAAATGAGTTGGCTTTTCTACCAACTAATTATGACGCTGAAAGCATAAAAACACAACTTTCTTGGCATACGGTACTGATCCAAATATTAGCAGTCCAATGTGACTGACCAGATGAATTACCCTTATTAGTATATTTTTATTGCTACATGGCCGACACGTTACTAGTAGCTGCAGTAGATTCTCAGAAGATTCTTTAGCAACATTCCACAATTGCTTACATTTTTTGGTTTTGCTTCACAAACAGCATTTTTGATGTCATTTTTGATGGATGGGGCTGGCCCCTCCAGAACATAAGAACATAAGAAGATGGTGCTGGTTTACTAGTGTGTTTGAGGTGATTGTCTTGTTGATTTCAAGGGCATGTCCTCTTCAGCATAAGGCAACCTTACCTCTTCAAGTATTCTGACATATGCAAACTCATCCATGATCCCTGCTATGGGATAAATAGTAGGAGAAACATCCCATATCATGATGCTTCACTGTCTTCACTGTGTACTGTGGCTTCCATTCACAGTTTGGGGGTCGTTTCGTAATTTGTTTGTGGCCCTTGGATCCAAAAAGACAGAGGGACTTTGCGGAGGATTCTTGTAAATCGATTAGCTTCACACTGACGTCTTTTGACTGTCACAGTACTTATAGGTAACTCCAGACTGTCTTTGATTATTGGCTGAGCCTTTGCCATTCTGGTTATTCTTTAATCCCTTTTGATGGTTCTCTTCCGTTTTCTGCCACGTGCCTCTGGTTTTGCTGTCCATTTTAGCTGACCAGCCAAACCTTTGTTGCACTTCTTCATAAGTTTCCACCTCTCCAATCAACTTTCTATTCAAAGTACGCTGTTCTTCTGAACCATGTGTTGAACGACCCACGAAATGCATGTTCCACAAGTGCTGGTTTCATCCTTCAATAGGGGCCACCTGATTCACGCCTGTCCTTTCACTAAATTGAATGTCACGCTGGTATTTTCAACTTATTACCCAATTTCACCGCCTTAGGAGCGTGCACACCATGAATGCTGGGTTTGTTTTTTCTCTGAGAATCTACTGCACCGACTTTGTAGCAATACAAATATATACAGACTGGTGTTATTTGGAACAGTACTATATAAGCAGGGATCCACTGTATTGGTATGTTTTCCCCATCGTCTCCAACCACCTGTGTCTCAGGGACAGTCTGGCCTGCTGCTGGTGCTGGTGCTGGTGCTGGAAGGGCTCCAGCAAGGATTGAGTAGTCCACGGTGAAACGATTGCTTGCGTGCTTTACAGGCGGGACTCGGTTCACAGGACGCAAGGGTAGAGGCGGCACATTGACCGAGTGACTCCTCCTAAATGCGTCTTTGCGGTGTTGGGGCGTCGGAGAGGAAGGGGGGTGGGGACTCTATGTGCAAGGTGTGTGGTCGGTACGAGAGTGCAAAATAAAACGGTTCTAAAATGGGACAACGTGGATTTTGGTGTACCCTGCTTACCTTCTCCAAAGAGTTTGTCCGGTCTCTGCTCTTCTCCAGCAGGCTGTTTCCAGAATCAGTGAAGACCAAAGAGCCTCTGGAGCCTGCATGGGGAACCGAGCCAACGTTGGGGGTGGAGCTGTAAGGGGAGGCTGCAATGGCGTAGAAACGTGAGCACTTTAGGACAGAAGTGTTGGTTTCTCGGTAAATATATCAAGTTTACATGAGCGGATTTGAGTAAACCATGAAAAGCGGTGCTCATCACCAGATCATTTACCATCCGAGGACAAATCATTGTCAGAAATAGGGTTCACGGTTGGAGTCATGTCCAGAACCAACCACACCAGCCAGTCAGTCCGGACTTCACCGCTACTGTTTGGAACCTTTTCATGGCCAAACGGGTTGATGAAAGCTTCAGGTACTCGGTACCAAATGCCGTTGTACACAACAAAAAGCTTCTCTGCGTAGTTCATGAAGGAAACCTTGGACTCACTGGTTCCAGAGATAACGCCAAAGACTTCTTGGTGAAGACCACTGTCTGTGTAAGTGCCGTGCTTCTGGGGGGTCACCAGGAGAGAGTCCTCCGTTGGGTTCTGGCAACCAAACCGCAAAATTACAAACAGGGATGTCCATACTTCATAATGAAAATATGCCGCTTCGCCAATTTGATATTTTGTAACGCAACACATGTAGATATGGCAAATATCTATTTCTAGAAAAAATGCATCTCAGGTTGGTCTATCCGTTTTCCCCGATCGAACTTTATTTGGTTTTATTGGTTTCTCAACATTTTATGGCTTTTAAAAAGATATTTTTTCAGATGACGTTATTTTTCCTCATAAATGACCAGTTTATTCTCACTTTACTCTCCTATTATTTTGACTTTATTCTTGTAAAATTATACTCGCTTTTCTTTTCATTTCTGCTGGGGGGTTTTTTTCCAACTAGTTCAAATTTTGATTGTAATTTATTTATTTATATATTAGAGAATAACTATAGCCAAAAGGGCTTTCAGTGTTATGTACAGTTGTGTTATAGCAGTCCAAGGTGATTAACTAGATTAATCACTCTATTAGTATATTTTATTGCTGCTAGCAAACAAGTTACCAGCAACCACTTACAGTGTAATTTTCTGAAATATTTTGACTTTATTCTTCTAAAATTAGAGCTTTTTATTCCATTTTTTCTGTTTTATTTTTTCCATTTTACAACTATTTCGGTGTTCTTGTACATTTTCTTCTTGTAGTTATGACTTGATTCCCATAATATTTGGACTTAATTCTTGTAACATTATAACTTTTCTGCAATCTTTTTTCCAAAAATTACAACTTTATGCTTTGTTTTGTTCCTAATAATACCACAACTTAAAGATACATCTTTTTTTCTTAAATATTTCATTGTTATACCTCCAGGCTATAGGCTCCAGCAACCCCCGCGACCCTGATGATGTTTTTAGAATGTGCCGTGGGGCACCTGAGCCGCACTAAGGAGACCCCCCCTGGTCGAAAAAAGTCCTAAGGGTCATGGCGCTACCAATCGCTGTGCTACCACAAGGTGTCACACTTACATGCTGGTGGTTTGGAGCCCCAAATGCCTTGCTTTCCAATCGGTGGACGTTCTCCTGCAGCAAACCAAACAAGGGCAGGTAGAGGGTGGCAAGTCTGGCCTGGTGGCTCTGGAATGGAAGTAATGATATCTCACATATACATACATACAGCTGTAATAAAGTCAAAATATTAAGCGAGAAATGTTGTATTGTGACAAAAAAGATGCAGTTTTACTAGAATAAACTCATAATATTCAGAGAGAGTCATTTAGCATAGCATTGAGTTGAAATATTATGAAAAAATATGAGAAATAAACACAACAAAATAAGGTTTTCATTTTTTGGAAAATTAATTGGGAAAAAAAGTTATATCGTTGGAATAAAGTCAAACTATTGCAAAAATACATTTTACGAAAATTATTTAAGAAGAAAGTTGATGTCGTTTTTTTTTTATAAAACAACAACAGCAAAAAGTCGATCCTAGTAATAGGCTTCCACCTGCAGTACATGACAGCGGAGATGCAGTATTTTCTTGAAGTATTTAGAACTTCACGAAATATTCAAGTGCGCTGGAAAAAGTTCGGACACCCCTGATGTTAAAGTCTATGTAGACCTTTTCAAAAGTATCCGTGCACGTGTGGACCGAGTCCGACTCACTTTGGCGGCGTAGCGGTCGTCGAAGGCGTGCTTCACCATCAGTCCCTTCAGCACCTGGACGGCAATCTGACAAACCTCCGCGCTCTCCTGGAGGGCGCCGCCCACCTCCCTCAGCAGCAGCCCCACCAGGAAGTGGTTTCGACAGAAGTCGTCGGTCAGTGAGTAGTCCAGTTGAAGATCTGCACAACATCGCAGCGGAATTTCCATTCAAGGAGGTGGAGATCTCAAGAGTAATGAATCATTTGGCTTACCTTGGAACCTCTGCACCCGGCCTTTTCCGAAGGGCATGGGTAGGTTGAGGGGGATGTAATGCTCATGGCTGCACACGATCCTCAGGAACTCAAACTTAAACTCGTACAACGTCTGGCAGAAAAACAACCGAACGCTTACAATCCAGTGGGAGAAGGAATATTTGGTCATCTGTCCCTTCACAAAGACATGAACTTCACAGAGCATTTACGGTAAAGATTAGCAGCACCTTCCTACCCGTGGGGATCAAATATTTCTGTCTCACTATACACCTACCATAACCGTTCTGGAATGTTCATATCTTTGTACGGAGGGCAGCAGGGGATGAAATAATCATTTTTCCCACCGTATCTGGGAGAAAGTCAGAGACAGGAGCCGATATTAACCTTGGGGTCGCCGGGTAGGAAGAAATTCACGTAGTTATTGATCTGCTTGAAGACAAACCCTCGGTCCATGAAGGTGAAGCAGCGCTGACGGGGGAATACAAATACATTTCTCATTATTTCATAATTCATCTACTGACAGCCAAGGCAGGGGTGTCCAAAGTGTGGCATTAGGACCAATTGTGGCCTTCAGCTGTTTCCGAGCGGAACATTCTAAAAATAGAATTTACCAGGAAAGCTAAACAACAACAAAGTAGCAGTAATATTACAAGAATCAAGTTAAAATGCTGGGAAATAAGTAGGCTATGTAATTTTATGAGAATAATGTAATATGATGAAGGAAAAAATGACATCATTAGTAGCATAAAAAATAACAATAAAAAATATTTGTTTCTATAGTCATAATATTATGACAAATATTTTGGCAAAATTAGGTTGCGGAAAAATGTTATGAGTCAAAATATGATGGCAGCAAAGTCATAATTATGAGTAAAAAAAAATTACAAGACAAATGTGGAAAAATTGAAGGAAAAAACAGTTGTAATTTTGGAGGAATAAACTAAAAATGTTAAGAAAAAAAGTCGTATTCTAACAAGAACACATGTCACAATTTTGCCGGAATAAACTTGTAATATTATGAAGAAAAAATAATGTTTTAGTAGCAAAGAGCTGAAATAAATAAGACAAAAATGTCTTTTTTAAAGTCGTTATACTATGAGAAAGGAACTACTAGGTTGGGAAAATAACAAATAACATTATGGGAAAGAAGTCACAATTTTATAAGGATAAAGTCAAAAGTACAAGAGAAAAAAACTACAGGAATAAAATTGAAATATTAGCTGTTATTCTAAATAAAGTCAAAATATTCAGACAAAAAAACTAGTCACAATTTCACGAGAATAAACTTGTAATTTTATGAAGAAAAATAATGTTATTTTTAGAGTAGTGACAGCTGAAAGGTTGGAGGCCAAAATATCTCAATTTTATGAGAAACAAACTAAACAATATCACGTTGTCATTTTTGGAAAATTAGGTCGGGGAAAAAGTTGCAATATTATGGGAAGTCAAAATGTTCCAAGAAAAAAAATGACCAAGATTATTTCAGAAGCGTGTTGAGATATTTGGAATATTGGAGGAAAAAGACTGAAATTGACACTAATAACGGGCTTTTCATCTTAGTATATCTCTCCAAAATATGGTCCTTGCGTTTTGAATTTTTTACTATGTGACCCTCGATGGAAAATGTTTGGACACCCCGATCTAGAGCGGTGGTTGTCGGACCCCCCAACCTTGATGAAAAGCGCCAGGCTGCGGTTGGCATTGCGTGCCACGTCCAGGTTGTCCTTGTATTTCTGGGTGATGTGGGGCATCAGCATGTTGACCAAGGTCTCAACAGCTTGGTGGAAGGAGGCGGGAAAACGCTGGTTTCTTGCGAGCTGGACGAGAAGGAGAAGGACAAATTAAAATAGGGGGTCGTGGGTTCGTGATGGAGCGAGTGAAATAACTAAGATGGAAGACCTGCCTTGACTTTATCGCTCTGGATGAGATAATGAGCCATGGCTTTGACGAGAGCTTCAAAGAAGTACCAGGAGTGCTGAAAAACAAAGTTACATACAAGCTTCTGTTTTTGCTACTTTACATTCAGTCTTCCCTGTCCAGGTTTAGTGATTCCTTTTCCTTGTTTATTGGTAAATAATAACGAGCGACTGGCCGTCCGAAAGAAATCCAGAAACAACAGGGAACTTGTGATGGAAAAGGTACAAAAATTATCTCATGAAAACACATTTATACTTTTATCTTGAGTTATACTATCAGAAAAATCAGATATACTTTTATCTGATCTTTATCAGAACCACATATTCCTTAAGCGGATGGCTTCCAGACATCAACTGACCAACTCCTATTTGGTTTGGACTATCATGTGACTTGTATCCAGCCTGTTTGAGTCAGTAAAAGCCACAGCGGGGAAGTAGCTCTTTGGACGGGTTTGGTGCGCCGACCAACCACTACTTCCCCTTTTGCAGAAGACAGTATCCGACACTAGGTTTGCGTCCTTTGTCTCCTGTCTTCCTGTTGGTGTGCGTCCCGTCAGAATGGCGACTCTGACACTTGAGACTTTGCAAGCGACTTTACCAAAAAAACAAACCCAAAGTCGCTTACGATAAGCAGACCTAGCACGCGGCGGCTCTCTCCATTACATTTTGTCGGCAGGGGATCGGATTTCTCAGAGGGGTGGCGTCTACGTTTTCCAATACGGTAATCGCTTGTTTATTGCCGTTTATTGGTTCCAGACCCGACCATGATAAGTGAAGGAAGTCCGGCAACCTCTTCCAGTTCCACCGGGAGGACACGAAGGCCAGCTGTCAGACATAATCCCTCCAGCGTGTCCTAGGTCTTCCCCACAGCCTTCTCCAGGCTGGGCATGCACGGAACACCTCACCACGGAGGCGACCGGGACGCATCCGGACTAGATGCCGGACCACCTTATCGTGGTGGAGGGGTTTGAGTGGCCGAGTGATCCTAGGAGCCACGTTGTTGGAGGCTATATGCCCCTGCTAGGGTCTCCCAAGGCCCTTATGAAAAATATCAAGAGGAGAGTCCGCACCTCCAATCCAAATTTGAGCGCTAGTTTTGAAGGTAGACTTTTTTTTAGTAGGACTTGCCATAAATGCAGGTTACCTTCAGCAGCTTGTTGCTGGTTAGGAAATCAGTGGAAGGCTTCAGAATTGCTGTCATGGCTTTAGCCAGCTCCTCGTGAACAGTTTTGACATTGGTGCAGGATTCGGACTCTGGTTTAAAAACAAACTGTGCAAAGAAAATAGGTGTTGGTTTTCCATGAGTGAAAAACAAAAGTGTTGTATACAGAGAGGGAAATAACTTTTTGGCACCCTGCGGTTTTTCTAAGTTGACCCCAAGCATCAAGACTGTCACGGATGGCATCCATGGGAATCTTGTTCTGGTCTGTTCCTGTTATCAGTCTGGCATTTGGCAGGAACTCGACTCAGCATGTTCGGAAGCAGAGAATGCGGAATACGATTTTTAAAAAGTCTTGTGATGAGGGTTTCTCCACCAGGTACTACGTGGGGTTGGTGTGTTCTAGTTCTGGGCGGTTTAAGTCTTTGTAAAAGGGGTAAAACTACAAAATAAGGGGATCCAATCATTATTTCCCTTACTGTATACTGAATGTATGACCACTGGCTGCAACCTTGACATAAGACCTCAGGTAATGCCCAAGGCCCTCTTCATGGCACTGGGCTACCACATGTACCATTACCCTACAGAGAGACAGATGCTGGTATTGTTAAAAAGGAACCAAGAACGGTGCCGAAAATGCTGCTGTTGGGTGCGGCCTCGCCTAGTCACGTTGACGGCCACATCTTCATGTGAGGCGCCACTGAGGATGCAGAACAGCTGGTTGAGGATCGTGGGCAGGAAGTTCACCATGACGTGGCCCTCCACGGCATGGAGACTCTAAGAGGGAACATAAATTTGCATTTAATGGGAGATGAACACGTGGTCTCAACTGGTTCTCACACATGGAATCAGCACCTCCAGGTCCGAGCCCATGGTTCTCGCCTGGAAACGGGTGGAGAGCTACCTCCACCCTTCTACCCTTCTCACCACGGATGAATGACCTTGACCCGTCATGGCCCATGAACAGATGGAACTGGAGTCACTTTGTAGAAGTTTCACGTTTGTGTTTTGCGGTAACTATGGTGCGTTCAAGGACTGTTGAACATACATGTCGAAATTTCAATGCGTCAGGAAACAAACGGGGGTGTCAAAATGAAGCATTAACTGTGATTAATTAACTGCAGTCATATTTAGTGCATTGTTTTTTTTTAAATCCTGTTCTTATTTCTTCTCCAACTAAGTGTTTTTCTATAAAATCAGTTTCTATGCCGTTTGTCGTTGGGAGGGCTAGGTGAGTAGCGGGGAATAATAACATTCGCTATATTTTGATTCGCCACACTAATGTAATGAATTAAAATGAAAACATCTCAAGGTGAGTGTTTTCTCTGTAGTTTTTTGGGGAGATTCAAAAAGAGTTGATTGGATGGGTATAATTGATCTAGTGGATTCATTAATCTCTCCACACAAGAAAAAACATGATCAGTGACGTAGACATTGTAGAAAATTTTGACAAACTGTTTTATATGCTAATAACATAATATTTATAAATTATTACCGACTTAGCGTGACTAAGAAGTGTCTTCTGTGGGGAAAATGACCTCTTTTCTGAGAAAACAAAATAGATCTTTTGAGTGCTGAATTTTGAATGTACAGGGGTCCACTGGAAAAGGCAGAAACCTCCTGAGGTATTTGGTTGCACCAACAGTTCAAGACTTACGGTAGTTTCCAAACCCCGTAACAGATCTAAAGGCTTTGAGTCAAATGTTTGTACAGTATGCGGGCTGTTTGCCCGTGCATGCTGGGAGATGTCAAACCTTGAGGAATTTCACCAGACCACCCTCTGATGCTTGTTCTGACATCTCCATGCTTTGACAGTGGTGGAAGAAGTTGTGCAGGTGCTGATCCTAAAGGCAACGGGATATAATGATCTGTAAGAATTTGACATTTTACGTTGAGTTCTGTGCGTTATGTACAGTATATGATACCTGAGTGTAGACCGTGGAAACAAGATGTGTTGCGACTTTGAACAGAGGCTTTCCTCCGTCGACCCACTTGATCTCGGAGGCAGAATGCTGCAAGGACAAAGATGGTTGTGTTGGGAGGCACTTCCTTTCTGTTAGAGCCCAAAACCCAAGCAAAACGGGATCCGATACGAGGCGGATGGTATGGTGTTTACCTTGATGACAGCATCCTGACAGGTGAGGTAGCCCGCGGGGAGGTGCGACGCCACGGATAGATGCTGCTCATTCGTGACGACTCGGCCGTCTCTTAGTAGCGGCACCCATGCCGAGCCCACTGCGGGAGCAGAGCAGCCATGTTTTACGGTTACTGTGAACGGCGCCCATCAAAGAAAACTGTTGTTTCTTAGGGTTCATGGGAAAGCGACATAGACTTAGTTGAGCGGGAGATAAGTGGGCCAAAATGTGCGACTGAGCAAAGTAATTGTCATGAAGTCTGACTGGTGTGGAATCCACTGCAGTGCTTCCCGGCAGTGTCGGGCCGTGGTCGATGATGATGATAACGATGATGGATACAGCCGTCCCTCGCCACTTGACTCTATCACGGTTTCCCCAAAGATATTCATAAAATGAAATCAAAACCGATTACAGTTGACGACAGCACATTGTTGCTCAAAAATGCAAATTTGATTTGTGAAATTGCGCATTTACGAGCTTAAAATGGCTAAAAAAAACACAAATACAAATATAAGGATAGATATACTGTACTCACACTTTCAAAGCCTACTAATTTATGTTTACTGCATTACCCCTTACAAGTCTACAGTCTTCTGCACTATGTGTGTATGTGCTCGCAGCCCCGCCTCCACCCACCGAGACAAAGAGACTGTATGACGCGCCGAGGTGGAGAAACCAATGCACAGAGTGAACTCTCTTCCTGCCTGTTTGGAAGCGGGAGACACACGTGCATGGCAATATGTCGAGCCCGGGAAAATTATCAAAAGCGGACCTGGTAACCCTGATGTCACCGTGTTTGGGAGTTTATAGTTTGTCTTATTTATGTCTTATATGTCTTATTTTGTCTACTACATTGGGTAATACGAGCGCAATGGTGGCTATAAGGTGTTATTTTATATCTAGAAGGCTCGAATAATGTATAAAAACTGATTTGGAAAATCCTAAACAGGGTTTTTCAAGCTCTAACTGCAAAAATATCCCATTTATAAATAACGAATCCTATTTTGCGGAGATCAGGTCAGGTCTGTTACCGGTTAGCGGCCATAAACGAGGCATGTAGTTAAGAAAAGTTCAGTGTCTATTTTGGCTTTCCAGCACAAACCAACAGGAGGTCACCAAACTATGCATGCAAAACACTACTATCTTAACCCACAAGTTATGCTGGGTAACTTCCTGTTAGGGGAAATGTGCATTTGGGTTGCAGCCTATAGATTAGCATTAAAAAGCATCGTTTTGCATGCATTGTACATGAATGCACTCTTTTCTGTTTTGATACCTGCACTAATTATTCTCAAGCACAAAAAGGCAGGCGGTGATAGAGAGGGGTTCGATGGGAACTTGGGTCTACCTGGAGTCTCCACCAGATCTTTCTTCTTGCCATTGCTGTCACAGCTAATGTGGTAGAAGGTGAAAAGAAGATGGTGTCTTTGGTGCAGATGAGTCGGCAGCTCGATCTTTATCTGGGTTGCAGAAGAGAGATTGTTGAGGGTTGGTTCCTGTTATACTTTCAGGCAAGGCTTTGCTCATGACAATGACGGTGAAAAAGCTCCTTCCATGTTTACTAAACTGCCACAGTTTGCGGTGAGAAGAAAAGTTTACCTCATCATAGAACTCGGGGTTCTGTTGGTGGTGCAGGACTGCCGCACATGCCTGTCGGGTGAAGAGGGAACCCCCTGGACGACCATAGATGCACTGACGATTAAGTCAACAAAAAGAATCATTAAAAAAACACGTCACTCATCAACCATCTACCATTAATACTCTCAAGAGATGATAAACATTTGCAGAAGCCGAGACAGCACACATCCTTCCTGCATGCTTGGGTATAGCTTCTGGCATACCTCAGGGGTCAACACTGGGACCAAAACAATTTAGTTTACGTATAAATGACATCTGGAAAGCCCCGAAATGCCAGTACTAGTTAGTAACATTTGCAGATGACACAATGCAGAGGAGCCACACAATCGTAAAAATGAACACATTAAAAAGAGACGGTTGAGAACAATACCGTCTGATTTCATTCATTCATCAAGTTTAGTGCAGCGACTCTCACCGGCTGGGTTGTGACCCAAAAGTGGCTCGCGGGTATTTGCCTGGGCAAAAACATGGAAACATGTTCTATTCTGAAGGGGATATAAGTATGTTATGCTTATTGAATATCAGCGCTTTAAGTGGCACGTGACTTGCGGACTTGTCGAGTGTGAGTTGTTTAGTTGAATTGTCACATTTGGAGGTGATAAATATTGGAATGTAAAATTGCTAATGCTAATCGATGGTGTTTTATATGGTTTTTCAGTATAAATTAGCATCGAGCTAGCACTTTTTTTATTTTTTTAATCTGAGTTAATTTTCAAAAAGGCAAGACATAAATGAAAAAACAAAGAGACATCAACCTACCCTTAGCGGCCGGGCTTCCTCATCATCAGAATCCCTGAATTCAATGCAAACTGCAATATTCCGTGCCTGAGGAAGACATTGGAAACGCCGACATTAGAAGGAAAATTCCCCCGGAACCCGTTTAAGTCAAAATCCCTCGGATCGGCTGACTCACATCAACATAAGCGGCACATTTACTTGTGACTTTGGCCAGGGATATGAGAGGAATCGACACATTTTATCAGTTGGGAGATGAAAGAAAGCCTGAGAAGTCTATCGCCAAGGAAAAGGATCTTTGGTCCAATGCCGAAGTGTTACAGGAAAGGCAGATACTTTCCTGTTGCTCTTTTGTTGTTTTGATGATTTGACATAAATCCACAAATCCAACCATATTCTTATTATAATCCGGCTCCGGGTCGCAGGGGTAGCAGCTTCAGTAAGAAGCCCGGAAATTCCGGTTTCTGGCCACCTTCTCCGGTGCCACCGGGGGGACACTGAGTTTCCGGACCAGGTCTGAGACATAATCCCTCAAGCGTGTCCTACGTTTAACCTGGGGATGCCCAGAACACCTCACCAGGGAGGTGTCCAAGAAGCATCCGGACTAAAGATGCGTCTGACTGGCATCCTGACCAGATGCCCGAGCCACCTCATCTGGGAGTGCCCAGACACCCTACAGAGAAAACTCATTTTGGCCGCTTGTACCATTGATCTTATTCTTTTGGCCACTACCCAAGGCTCATGAGGGTAGACCATGGGGGAGCCCCAGTTTGAGAATCACTGTAGAGGTAACAGTACGCCATAATCATGGTTTGGTACCTGCCTGCATCACCGCAGACGTTTTGCTATTCCGGCTGTGGATCTCAGGAGCCAAGCTCAGCAGGCAATTACACTGGCACTTTTTCACAATAAAAACCTACTAGACTGGGACTTAAACAAGTTGTTGACAGAAACATGGTCGACTTAAACTGGGTCCACTGTAGTTAGAAACCTTGAACGTACATGAACTCTTGTACCTTAGGGAAAGATTTCTGCCCATCGTACTTGAGGTGCTTCGGGTAGACATAAAGAAGATTTTTATAGATGGTAAAGGGCTGGGAGCATTTGGCGATGGACGGTACAAACTCTTCCACTTCCAAGACGGCACTCCCAAGCCCATTTTCTTCCAAGTTCCTCACCGGGATGTAGCAGGAAGTAACACAATCTGCAGTAAGGAGACAAGAGACGTTTCAGTGTCGTCTTTTCTTCAGTTGGTGGGTTATTGTATGTTTGGGTGAATATTCAGTGGGTTTACTGGTCATATCCGGGGCCACACAATCAATAGTTACATCCAAGTTCCCTAGCAGCACTGGAAGTTTTGTCATTTTCTCTGGTCTGTGGGCAGAACAGAAAAGCAATCATGGTAGTAAAATCTGGCGGGGATGGCGACACATGGGGGTGAAGAGGACTTTTTACTTTCTAAAGTCAGCGAGCAGTTTAAACATGTCCTCATCTGACAGCCTGCTGCTGTCCTGCCGGTAAAGAGCTGAGAAACGAGCACTTTTGTCCAAAGTCCCTGATGCGTCAACAAACACAGGCCTGGGGAGACGGAACACAATAACAGTGAATATCTCAACAGTCGTCTCAAGGACAAGTAAAGTTGTGGTCCGACGTTGACATGCATTCATCATGAGCAGGAATATTTTGGGCTGTTGAGGCTTAACTTTTGAAGGTCTCGATTTCAGAGCAGGGTTCCATGCCGGTGTGAAACTGGCTTCACTGTCAACAGTGACGTGTGTGTTTCCGGCAGTTTCCAACTCATGAGAGGCTTGGGCATTGGTGGCCCCTGGGCTGTCCATGAGCATCTTTACAATTTTGCCTGTGAATATTCACATTCATCCAGGTCACTGTATTCTCAGGACATTGAATCGATGGCAAGTGGACTAATCCGGTTGTTTTAGAAGACATTTCGCCTTCTTTCCAAGCAGGCCTCATCAATTTGTGTGCAAAAGATGGGATGGAAAAGCATGAGCTCATGCTCAAAGACTAGATAGGACAGCTCAAGCTGAATTGACAAAGCCTGTTTCTGATGAGACCAGCCCAGGGTGTACCCCGCCTCCCGCCCAAAGTCAGCTGGGATAGGCTCCAGCATACCCGCGACCCTAATGAGGATAAGCGGTATAGAAGATGGATGGATGGCTGTTTCTGAGGAGAAGTCTTCTAAGACAACCTGAACTGGCCAGTTGCCATCGATTCAATGCCCTGAGAATCCTAGGGTGACAATATGGGGTCTTCTCCAGACCTTGCCAAAGTGGTCAGACAGCCAAATAGCTTGTCCCAACTTCCAAATTCATCTCCTGTCCTCCTCATTGCTCTAAGTATCGGTCGATCCAATCAGGGCTATTGGCAAAGAGGAACTAACCGCTGTGGCGAATCGTCAATGAGAAGTTAATTGGGCTCGACCTTGACTCGGACCTAGAATGTTGTTTTTAAACATTTAAAACATGCATTGTTTAATTATTCCACACTGGAAAAAGAATCATGCCCACCTTGAATGTGTGTAAACTTTGGACCACAAGAGAACCCCCTCCTGTGCAACATTGTCTTAGAAAACCGCATTACCATCAGTATTCGTGTCGGAGTTCTGAGAGACACATGGCGACCTCAACAAAAATGGGGCAGGACGGGAGGAGATGGGCTCAGCATTAGCGGGGTTTTTTTGGTTTTATGTCTGAGGGTCTCCTGTACCACAGAATTGACTGGCCTGAGAGTATATACAGTAGTAGGGGTATACCAGATTCTTCTGTGAGGAACTTGCGGTTCGGCACGGAGGCTTACCGTTTTGCCCTCCGGGTACACATTGACCGAGGGACAGGAAGTGCATCTCACGCTACTTGGTAAGGAAAATACAGTGCATCCCAACCCAGCGGTAGAGCCGAGGAGAAGCAAGAGCCTGGAAAAACCTTGTCTGTCGTTAAAGTCTGCTTCTAAAGCAGGGCGGAAAAATTGACTTCCTGGTGAAATACGTAAACAGACAAAGACAAGTGAACTTGAAACCAAGGTAGGTACCAAGCCATGGTTATGGTGTACTGTTATACCTCTTTAGCGATTCTCAACCTGCGGCTCGCCAATAGTCTGCCAGCCATATCTTGGCTTAGCAAAAAATGAATGACACAAAAGCATGACGTTGCGGCTGTGAATCATTCTTCCCAAACAGATGCCCAGTTTTGTCCAAGTTTGTGGAAACGCTATGGTCTCTCAGAATTGGCACAATACTTATGCGATGCTTGCAACTGGCAGTCTTCAGAGTTCAGTTATTTTTTTAAAAAGAAGTCAATAAACCTTGCAGACCAGGCGAACGGCATCCGGTACCGGCCTAGTCTACTGCAGGCCATCTTTGCATTCTTCAGCACTTTTTGCGCCATCTAGTTAGGACAGGGCGATTATTTTTCCAATGCAACAAATAACCAGAAGGCAAGAGCATGGTGTCACTGTCATGTAGGCACCTTTGTTGAGTCGGAGCTCTTCATGTAAGGTTCAGTACAGTGCGTGATCCCCCCTTGGAGGACCTTCTCAATCCTTGCCACCAAGAAGATCTCTGGATGGGGGCACGTGACTGAAAACACTCCTTGTTTAGGGCATCGGAGAGCCATCTCTGGAAACCCACTGGCCAGCCTTAGCCTACCCAAGGGACCATCGCCATCAGTGTTCAAGTCGTGGTCACAAGTAGAGCCGGACGACATTTGTCGGACCAAAGGGTGGTTGAGGTCCACATGAAAATCAGCAGAGATTTTTCTGCTCTTCTGAATGTCAAAGAGGGACAGAACCACATAGAAAGGCTCCACCTTTCAGGAAAGAAGGAAAGAAATTGTTTATGGTTCTAAAGGGGCAATTAAAAGGTTTTCATATTGTCACGGAGCGTACATTAGTCGTTGGTCCCTCCTGATTATCGGCAATGCAGCCCTGCAGGTTGAACGACAAGTGGTTACATTTGACCAAGATCCTCTTCCCGAATTTCTCCTCAAACTGATGTACGTCGGGGTCAATGCTCGTGAAGTCCACTTTCTGTGGATACGAGCACCCGTGTCAACCACAATCATCGAGAGAACAAGCAACCCTTTAAGCATCACCTGTGTGTCGGGGTCCAAAATAAACAGTTTCAGCCGGACTTCGCTCCTCATTTTGAACTCAATATCTCTGGCTGTCTGAAGAGAAAGAAACTGTCAGAAAATCCAACGCAAAATAGTGATAATCATCAGTTGTTTGTCATTTTTATCCCTCCTGCAATGGAGCTTCAGGTTGTGCGGGTGGTCAAACGGCAGCTGGCTATGGGAAGATGTTGCAGGGGGGCATCCCTCATGACTGAAAGCTCTTGTTTGTGTGTGGTAGTGACTGGCTTAAGGACCTCTTCCAGAGGAATAACCTCACTCTTTTGGACCATCCTGCGTGTTCCCCTGATGTAAAACCTTTTGAGAACATTTGGGGATGGATGGCAAGGGAAGGTTACAAAAATGGGCATCAGTTGCAGACAGCGGACGTCATCTTTGCCACCTGAAGCAACTTTGCCACTAGCCTTGTAGAACATTTTCGTTCTATTTTAGAGTTGTTTGAGCTATGGTCTCAGACCTTTTGATCAGCCATTTGACTGATCAAACTGTCTCTTGATGAGCGGTATGCAGTATATTGCAGTTGACTACATGCTACAGGCCTTTTTACACCATACAGTATGAGGTGGTCAGAGGTACTTCGGCTTGCTTAAAGGAAGCGGCAGTTGAATTGGGCAAGCAGTAGCTAACACTGTACTTGCAGGGACCTTGAACACTAACTATAAGCACGGTGCCAACACAAAAATCACATGACAACTACTATGGGGAATAATAAGTCATAAGTTGAGTTTGAGACCCCTTCTTTGCAGTGACGACCCGGGGCAAAACCTGACCCTGACCCTACATGTTTGTTTTCCGACTGCCATGTATCCCTCTCAAATCTCTTCCGGCCTCTGCTTTTGGACTCACACGTTAGTCCAGATGTTTGCTTGGTGAGCACCAATGGGAAACTGCGGGTGTTGGGTTGCATGAAATGCCGGACGCCTCTTGAAAAAAAAGATGAGAAAAATTGCTACCTGAAAGCTGTCTTGAAAACTTCCAGAGCAGAGGTCGGTTTTTCCGGGATCCTCTTCTGTGGGAGAGATTTGTTTTTGAGCCTGTCTGGTTGCAGCATAGAGATTAATGAAGAATCATGATACTGGGATTTCGGTCTTGTCGGTCATTTTTAACTTTCTTCATCCATTCATTCATGTGCTTACTTCTGGCCCAGTATGGCTTGAAATGTGAGTTCCTATGGTGGGGCCATGACTGTTGCAAGTGTAATATTTTTGGGTGTCTGCAGCAGATTATTTGCATTTTATGGTTTATTTTTGACGTCAAAATTTGCTGTTCTAAATTGATGACAAAAAAATTGATACCAGACATAATTTCCCCTTTTGAGCAACCTTGCAAATCATTAGTTATGGGATTCTGCCGTTTGGTTTCAAGTCTCGGTTTTCATCGTCAAGGTTTGGATCATTTTGCGTACTAAAAAAATACAAACAAAATTGTTTTGCTTTTGTGTGAACTGCTATGACGATTTTCAGATAGATAAACAAAAACTGCAAAGGGCTAGCGGGTAATTATCCAGTAAGTAAAATTCTCACTTGAGTAACATAAATATTTATGTTGCAATGCATTTAGAAAAATGCAAGCATGCAGGGGGACACTTTGGTACGTTTTGTACAATGAAGATACTCAAAGCAATCCAATGCAGGCCAATATATGCTTAGATATATGACGAAAACATCTATGAGTTAGCCTGGCGCTGTGGGTGACAAAGTGTAATTACAATTAGTGTAACAGCTAATAACATAGCTCATTAATAATGAGTTGCAAGCCGATAACATTTCTTCTTAGTGTGTGTATTGCCAAGGTGGGATGCCTTCCCATTCAGTGCCCGTTTGAATATGAGTGAGAATGTTTTTGTTTTGTTGAAACTTCGTAGATTTCATAAATTCAGATATGCAGAAACGCACCATCTTGGAAGTCCCCGCAGCGTTTCTCCTGCGCGGCCTGTTCTATGCTGCTGTGGAGAATTTTGTTCAGGGTGCTGATCCAGTCCTCCATCTCTGCTTCGCCGTCCGCGGCCAGCAGGAATGTGCTCTTATCCTGCATCTTCAGCTCAAAGGCGAACCTTCGTAGTTTACTGTTCTGGAAAACAAAGGCAAAAAAAACAATGGATGCAAGTCTTACCTTGAATCTTGGATTGCAATATCTTCTTTCCCCCCAAATAAACAGAATTTTTACTGCGGTTGCATTAACTGTAAACATTTGAAGTTTTAGCTAAAACCAGAGACACGTGGCAGACAACTATCAAAATGGATGGAAGAATAACCAGAATGGCAAAAGCTCGGCCAATGATCAGCTCCAGGTTGATCAAAGACAGTCTGGAGTTACCTGTAAGTACTGTGACAGTGGCCGTGCGAAGTTAATCTATTTACAAGAATCCCTCGCAAAGTCCCTCTGTTAAAAAAAGGCATGTGCAGAAGAGGTTACAATTTGCCAAAGAACACATCAACTGGGCTAAAGAGAAACGGAGCGATGAGAGTAAAATTCTTCTTTTTGGGTCCAAGGGCCGCAGACAGCTTGTGAGACGGCCCTCAAATTCTGTACTCAAACCACAGTACACAGTGAAGACAGTGAAGCATCATGATATGGGCATGTTTCTCCTACTATGGTGTTGATGATCAAAGACAATTTGGAGTTACCTGTAAGTACTGTAACAGCTAGAAGACATCTGTGTGAAGCTAATCTACACTAGGACTAGTAAACCAGCAAAATCTTGGTTCCAAACTAAGAAAATGAATGCTAAAGAGTGGCCAGCCTAATCCCTGGACCTTAATCCAATGGAGAACTTGCGGGGGGACATCAAAAATGCTGATTGTGAAGCAAAAACAAAGAAATGTTGATGAATTGTGGGTTTTTAAAGAATGTTGGAGTGAAATAAGCCACATGTTGGTTGAGTCCATGCCACACAGATGTGAAGATGTGAAACTAAATATTACTGTAGTCATTCACAGGATCGCCAAATCCTAGAAACAAATAAAGTTTCTACAAAATAGTTTTGAGTTTGTAAAGTCAACGGCAGACACTGCTATTTTTTGAACACACCCCTTTCAACTAATTGGCCAATTGCACATCCTTGAGAGCGTGCTTATCATGAATGTTTGTTTTATGAGAATCTACTGCACCTACTGGTAACTTGTTTGCCATGTAGCAATACAAAAATATATTTGGAACACACACAACATTTGGCACACATGCAAAAAAACAACATGTAAATCTACCTGAACGACGCCCATGCACGAGTCGAGGAAGATGGTTCCTTTGGGTTCCTTGGAGGTATTTTCATCTTTGTAGAAGTTGAGGTTGTAGGAGCCGTCCCCTAGCTGAGCCAGATGGAAGTACCTCCTTTTGAATGACTAGAGAATGGCAAGCGAGTCACACACCAAAATATCTCCATGTTGGTCATTAACTGCCCTCATCGCCGATGGTGGATAGTGCGCCATCAAAGTCGATAATCCGTGTAACCGCGGCGACGTAAACAGAGTCGAGAAGGGGCCCGCCAACTCGGTCCTGTTCAGATGCACCGCGCAGGTTCCGAAGCAAACACGTTTACCAACTAACCGTCTGTATCGGGTCTGCGTGTGAAAGAGTCAGAGGGATGGGCGGTCGCTGTGCGTGACTGGCCAATCACAGAGCGTGAGGAGGGACTACATAAGTGAAACGATTACGGATAATGACAAAATGTACTTGTTTCATGCTCATATTCGACAAAAATGCATCACGAGTCTCCGGCTCATCCCTGGCGTACCAACCAGAGGTAAGCAAGGGGCGGGCCTGTTCCAACATTTTTCTTCTTAAATCTTATTCTGCCACAATTCATTCCTTTCCCCCTAACTTGGTGTCCATCTGTCCGTCATTACGGCGAGATATTAGATGTACATTATCTTTTAAACAACAGAGCTCCGGAACGGTGACCCTCCGGAGAAGCTTGTCACGGCGCTCACCCGCATCGTGACGCTGATGGCGCTGTTCATGTTGCCTTTGTACAGCCAGCCGCGTTTGGACACGCCTCCCCTGTGAGCGCCGAGCGAGGACGCGTCCTGCGGGAGGGGGTGCAGAGACCAGGCGTGAAGGCATTTGCGAGAACGTCCCAAAAGCACGAAGAAAGCGAGGCGAACCACCTCGGCGCGTGAGAGGAACTCTGCAGCTGAACGTGTTAGTAGTGCAGGAAATGTGGGGGATCTGCGAGTCTCTGTTGGTATGACAGAAAAAAGGAGAGTCTTTTCTTACCCCGTCTTTTTCCGCAACTTCATCCACCTCAAACGCGTGAGCGACCAGCTTCTCTGGGGGGGATACTTTACTGAAAGAAAAAGTCCAATTTAACATGAATAGAGCCCACTAAACATGAAATATTCATATTTATAATCATATTTTGGGAGAGTTCCTTTTTACTCTCTGTTCTGTGCGGTTTTCCCCATTGCAGCATCAATGAAACATTACTGGCACCTACTGGCAAGTGTGGAATACTACATACTACTCACCACATCTGTGAAAGTGTCTACTGGATTCCTTGAATTTGTATTTTAGTTAATTTAGCTTAAAAATGGAAATCCACTTCACGGTTGGGTCTGGAAACAAATTACCACAATGAGCGTGGGACTATTTCGGGGGTTTTAGGACCCCCGGTAGGGGAGTCCATCAACAGCACTTAAACTTGAGTGTATCCTGACTGTGTGTGTGTTTAGTCCCTCATCTATGTTTGAGTCCCATTTTCTGATGCTTTGAAGGTCCAGAAGAGCACAGTGGCTTCCATCATCTGTAAAGGGAATCATTTCAGAACCACCAGAATTCTTCCAAGAACTCTTCTTAACCGAGCAATCACGGGGGAAAGGCGTTAGTCTGGGAGCCTACCAAGAACCCAAAGGCCACTCTGGTTGCTGGTTCGATCCTCGGCTCTTGTGTGTTCAACGTGATTATTTCAACAATCGGTCTCCATTCTAGCATAAAATTCAAAATGCAATTTAATGTCAGTTTTACCTTGATTGAACACTTGATTGTGACGTGACTGTATCAAAACCAATATGGCAGCGACGTCCTCAATACTTTCCTCTTCAACACCACCTTCCTGTTTTGCCATGAGTGATTTCTTGAATTCCACGTGTGTTTCTCGCCTCAGCGGCCCAAAATGGAGCCAAAAAAAGTTGCAAGCCCCTGCATTTTGATAGAGAAAGTGAGGAAAAACTATTGCGTTCAATAAATAACTCATGTCAAAACAGGAAGGTGGTGTTGATCTCCGTGCCACATTGTCGTTGGAGACAATCATGTCTTCAGTGACAGTAGAGGTAACCTTACACGTGAACGTCACGCTTTTATTCGTCATTTATATCCAATGGGATTTGTTCTCTGCATGTAAAACTGTCATTGTAAAAGTACAAAAAACGCTGATGACATCACAGACGCACGACCGGTAGCCATTTTATTAGCATGCTAACGAAACATGCAGGATACTAACAGGATACAAATACATTAAGACCACTGTTGTACTTCCGCAGTGTAATAATAGGACGACAAGACGCGTGCACAGTTATTGCAACCTGTTTCTATTTTGCAGCACACTTAAAGAAAGCTGTCAGAGATAGGGTTGCATTTGCCCCCCGTGGGACAGGCGCCTCTCCAGCACCAGATGTTGACAATTTTCCATTTGAATTTGCGTCCCCGTTGGCTGAATGGTTCCCATTGATGCTTTTTTAAATTATTTTGTTGTCAGCAAGGATGTGGGATTTGAGTTTTAATCATTTACATTTTTTTACAGTAGTACGTAGTCGGTAGTAGCATCGGTTCCAGAGGCAACCGTAATAATGGAATTTCCGCAAAGTCGGATTTCTTATATTCCAATATTTTCATAGCTCAAACCTGCGACCTTGCGGTATTGAACATAATTAGAGACCTCTGGACATGAAATAACACCCCTATAGTCACATTTATGCTCGTATTACCCAAAATAGTAGCCAAAAATAAGACTTTATATAGACTTTGATGTGTTAGCATTGGGAGCGCTCTGTAGGTACTGTTGTGTACATTATTTCCTGGGGTGGTTATGGTCTCATCAGTGTAACATTACTGACACCTATTGACCAAAATACAAAACTACATATCATCATCACATCTTTGAATGCATCTTCTGATTGCGGCCTATTATTAGTGCAAGAATACGCATATTTAAGCGTTTTTCTGCCTAAATTAAGCATTTTCGAGCATGAAAATGGCAAAATTAACAAACACAAACACATGAATGAGGCATTGAGAAGACACATTCAAAGACATCGGGATGATATGTAGTATTTGGCAGTGGCCACTAGGTGATGCATGAAAGTGGTTCATTTCGGCAACAAAATACATTTAATGCCACTTTTACCTTGACTGAACCCCTGATTGTGACGTGACACACCAAACTGTATGGCAGCGACTTCCTTGATACCTTCCTCTTCAACACTACCTTCCTGTTTTGCCATGAGTTATTTCTTGAATTCCACGTGTGTTCCTCACCTCTGTGACCCAAAATGGAGCCAAAAAAGGTGCAAGGGCCTGCATTTTGATAAAGAAAGTGAACCATTGAATTCAAGAAATAACTCATGGCAAAACAGGAAGGTGGGGCTGATCTCGCCGCCACATTGTAATATTGTCATATTGTCTTAAATATGCATATTTTTGGACCGGTAATCGATCATTTCATAATTTGTGCATTTAATTCATGCAAAATTTGACGAGGGATTTATTTATTTTATTATTTATTTTTATTTTATTTATCTCATTATTATTATTTTAGAATCAATCGGGACAATGAAATAATTAAGAATGTTACGTCAGCAGTTAGTAAATGAACGGGGCATTTCCGAAATGACGTTTTGGGCCGTAGCATTGTCAGGACAGTTAGCAGTTTCACTTTTAACGATACAAAGCGGCCCAAAAAAAACATATCATTAAAAAAAATAATGATCATATAACACAATAACATACAACACACAGTTGAACTGCACCACACGGACTACATTGACACTTATTTACTAATATACAAGCAAAACGATGCAATTTAACGTGAGGCGTAACCCACAAGGCATGCTGGGTGTGCACGTGGGCTATAATACAGTTTTTCTTGCATCTGTAAGCGTCCGTTTTTCGATACAGGCTCAGTCTGTGTGGTACAGTTGCGTCTTGAACGACTCACTTGGGGAGCTGGCGAAAGTCCCCGGAGTAATCCTCATACTTGTAATTGACCACACGCCAGTCTGACCTGTAGGTTCTGATACACTGTGGGGGAGAGAAAGTACGACTCACATCGTGTTCCGCAAACGGCGAATCAAAAGGTCTGTGAAAACGGGAATTCCCCCCCCCCCCCCAATGCATGTCAAACGCAAGCACGACGTGCTCCAGCCACACCCAAAGCGACCCGAGCGACGTCTGCAGGGACGTGACTCGCCCATTTGCTGCGCATAACAGTCGGGGCGGGAGGTTCCCGGCGAGGCAAACGCTCCTCGGTGGAAGCCTTTTCCTCAAAGCACACTTTTACCTCCTGGACGAGCAGCGACTGAGCTTCACGTTCGGCGTTTTCTGGCACGGTCGAGAACAGAGTCCGTCCTTGACGCTTAAGAGTGCAGAGCTGATGAGACAGGAACAAAACAGTGCAAGTTAAGATGAGGTCCTTTATCAACAGAGTATGATGTTACACCCCAGGGAGCCAGGGCCGGATTTTCTGCTAGAGTTGACTTTTGTGGTTACCTTTATAGTATTCCTTAAAAACGCTTAACCTTGCCTTTCCCCCCCCCAACCACCGTCCCTGTTAGGTATTACTGTGCCTGTTGTGAGATCATCGACACCCGCAATAATAGCCTGTGATTCCGGCGATCAAGTCTGGTGCTTGTGTGTCTCACAGAACTTTGTAGTCACATTGCTGAGACCTAGTGGCCACTGCAAAATACTACACAACGTCTTTCAATGTGTCTCGTCAATGCCGCAAGAGTCGCCCGTTGTAGGGATTACCATTCAAACCTGCAATAAGTCTGGTGCTTGTGTGTCTCAGGGAACTTTATAGTCACATTGCTGACACCCAGTGGTCACAGCAACATACTACACGTCGTCTTTCAATGTCTCCTGAATGGCGCCAAGAGTTGGCCGTGTTAGGGATCGCTGTGACTCATTCAAACCTGCAGAGTGCAAGTCTGGTGCTTGTGTGTCTCGCCAAATATTACAGTAACATTAGCGATACGCAGTGGCCAGCGTAGAATATGACAGACCTTTTTTATGAGAATAAACTCATAATGCCAATTTAGTAGAGTCAAAATATTATCCAAAAAATATGTTTTTTTAAAATATATATATAATATGAAAAACTAACAAAACAAAATAAAGTTGTAATTTTTACTACCAACAAAAAAATAAAATACAGAAGAACCTACTTAAATTATTCTACTCATTTCCGGGCCTTTGTATTGACTTCTGGACTCAAGCAGCTACACGCGATAAGCGATTAGCAACTCCAACCGCTGCCTGATGCTTGCCTCTTTAGGAAAGCTAGACAAAATGACATTTCTTGAGAGGCGTTGCTCAACGCTGCCCATCTAAGAAAGTCCGGCTTATTCTTTATTTTTTTGAGCACCTGCTTAAGTCAACGTCTGCAGCCTTCCCCACACACCCACAAATACAAACACATTATAACGGGACTGTGAATGCAGCTTGTCGTCCACAACGTAGATTTCATCGCAACTCTGCTTCTTGATACGCACCACGTCTGACGGAGAATTTTAGCATCCCTGAAATGTTTTCCTTTTTTTCAGCTGGCATGCGTGAGGCAAGTTGAGACAGGGGGGGAATATCTCCGTGACCGAGCTTGCCTAAAGACAGACATCTCATAATTCTAGTCTTTGCTTTACAGAAGTTCTGCAGACACTTTAGGGGCAATCGTTGTGGCTCGCCTTTGCCTGGACTAGGGTGAAACAGTACCAACAGGTGGTCCTCGGTCTTCGCGTGAGTTCTGTTGCAATGACGGTGACGTGAGTTAAGTTTAGGTGTACTTAAAGTCACTCACACTTTGCGCAGAACACCTGAAGGACATATAAATCTTCATTCACAAGAACCCTTTGCTGCTTAGTTTTCACTGTCCCGGTCTTAGGAGCAGATCCTTTCACAAATGTTTAAAGATTCTCCACCGTCTCTGCATTTCTGCAATGTAGAATTTCACTTTCACTTTCCATTTCTTTGAAGGAAAGTTTGAACTGCGTATTTTTAACTGGTACTTTTTCTTTTTGTACAATAGTAATGATGTTTTGACTTTATTCTCGTAACATTATAACTTCTGCAACCTAATTTTTCTTAAAACAAAAAAATATTTTTTTTTTTTTTTTTTTTATTTTTTTTTATTTTTCTTTTTATTATTTTATTTTTTTTTTTTTAAATTTTTTCTTTTTTTTTTTATTTTTTTTTTTTTATTTTTTAAAAATGACTGATTTTTCTATTTTTTTCAATTTTTGCAAATATTTAATTGCGATCAATCACATTTTGTTCATAGTTAACCCATGATTAATCACACTTAATCACGGATAGAAATACGCTTTTATCTATAATCCCTACTAGCCTGATAGTTCTACTAGCTAGACAAGCTAGCTTCTCAACTTCAGCCGTGGTCGTCACCACGACAGCTCACGACAGTGTCTGTCCGTTTCTGCTCCGCATTTGTTCCCGCTGGCCTCCATGCAGTCAGACTACGGCGTGGGCCGAGGGTCAAACAGGAAAAAAGTGCCGTTACGGCGTTTTGTGTTATCTTAATGTCCGTTGAACCCAAAAATGACGCACTCGTACCTGAAAGTCGTCCGGAGGGAATTGCAGCATGTCCCGTAGCGCGTCAGTCATGATCTGCGTTTTCCTCTGCGCGACCACGCCCTCGTAGTCCTGAGGCTCCAAGACCTTGGGCTTCACCTGGCAAAGCAAATAACTCGGATGGGGTCGGGAACTCCAAAAGATGTCAGAACCCGGCTTGTTTACACAGGAGTGATGCGTTCAAGCTGCGTGGACAAGACGGAACTGTTCTTTTACAAGCGCTCATCTGTTACAGCCGCTACATCAGCCAAGGCACGAGGGACCGCGTGCACGTGCGTGTGATCGTACCAGTCACTGTGTCATCATCTGCCATTCAGAATGATGCAATTAGTGGTGCTAGGGTTGGGTGACGTGGCCCACTTGGTCAGGTATTCAAAAGAAAAGCCAGCCCCTCAAAATGTCTAGTTTTTAATACACGACTCGCGCCTCCCAATTTTCCAATTCCTTTTCTGAAACCAAATTTTCCCCCAAAAAAATTTCCAACTTTGCCATTTTTTTTCTTTCTTGTGTCATTATGACTATTTTTAATGCCTTTTTTCTGTAAAATTTTTAATTTTCAGTTTTTTTGTTTTTTTTTTTACCCCCTCCAAGTGCAGCGCAAAATGCAAGCGCATTTTTGCTGGCATTTAGCTTTTCTGTTTCTGTTCAAAATTTCATTTGTTCCAAAAGGTTTGTGATGGATTTGTAGCTGTTGCTAGCATGCTAACATTAGCATATTTTCATGGGTAGACACATATATAAACACTTACCACTATTATGCTAGGTGTTAGCATGCTAACGTTAGCATGCTAATATTAGCATATTTTAATGGGTAGGTATAAACACTTATCACTATTATGCTATGTGTTAGCATGCTAACATTAGCATGCTAGCATCTTTCAGCATTTTCTTAGCTAGACACAATTATGCTAGGTGTCAGCATGCTAACGTTACTAGCATTAGCATACTAATATTTTAATTGCTAGACACATAGATAAACACTTACCACTATCATGCTAGGTGTGAGCATGCTAACACTAACATGCTAGCATCTTTCAGCATTTTCTTAGATAGGCAGTCATGCTAGGTGTTAGCATGCTAACGTTACTAGCATTAAAATAATAGTATTTTGTGCTATCATCATGGCTAGACACATTTATAAAACAGCACTATCATGTTAGGTGTTAGCATGTTAACTTTTGCATGTTACCATTGCTAGCATGCTAACATTAGCATACCAGCATTTTTGCCACTTTCTTAGGTATACACTATTATGCTAGGTGTTAGCATGTTAGCATTGTTAGCATGTTTACATGAGCATACCAGCATTTTTGCCACTTTCTTAGGTATACACTATTATGCTACGTGTTAGCATGTTAGCAAGCTTACATGAGCATGCTACCATTTTTGCCATTTTCTGAGGTATACATTATTACGCTAGCTGTTAGCATGTTAGCATGCTTACATGAGCATGCTACCATTTTTGCCACTTTCTTAGGTATACACTATAGTGCTCGGTGTTATTCATGTTAGCATTGTATGCATGCTTGCATGCGCATACTAGCATGTTTTGCAAATTTAATGAATACAAACTCAAGCAGACAATTAGCGCTAGCATGTTAGCATGCCAACATAATAATACTAATATTTTTAACATTTTCAGAGATAGGCACTTATACAAACACTTAGCGTTATTGTGCTAGGTGTTAGCATTTTTAGCATTGTTAGCATTATTCAAGTTATCCCAACCCTTCCAAGGTATGTTTTCATGGTCAATACGGGGGGAACTGTGGCGCTTGGCGTCAGTGCGAGTGCTTTTCTGGTTCTTTATACTATTACATTCTTGTGAAAGTTGGACTTTTTCAACAATGACAACATTTTGCTTTTAATGAGCGTAGAATGCCGCATTGGGTCGAGTAAAGTTGTCCCAAGCATGACCCATGAAGGGTTAATGAAGGAAAAATGATCACCCCCTGGGAGGCATACCCTGGAGCTGCTATTTCCCATTTCCGTCCGGTGCCTCTTAAAGAGGCATCAAAGCCACCAACTCGCGCTGCGAAGTACCCGACGGACTTACCAGCGCCGCCTGTGACCCGGCCCCCGCTTGGGCCTCGATCTCAGCCAGACACTTGTACTGCTGCGGCGACTCGATCACCATCTCCCGTTTGGGTGCTTTCCCCGCCCTGCTCATCGCTCCTCTCCGCGTGCCCGTGACGGGCTGCAGCCCTCAACGCGCCGCGCCAGCTGTCATGGCGAGGGAATGGACTCGCACTGTTCGGAAGAACCGAGGGCGCTCCGCAGCCTGCCTCCTCCTGGCCCCTCCCACACTTGCATGATGGTGCGTGTGTGTGTGTGTGTGAAGGTATTTTATCTCCAAAAGGGGGCGCGGCAAAAAAAGTTTGGCAACCACTGTTATATCCAAACATTACTACTTAGCATAATTACCATTAGCAAATTCACGTTAGCATGCTAGCATTTTTTTGCAGTTTTTATAGATATGAACTAGCATCATTTTCGATTATGTACATTTGTTTAAGCAAAAGGAAGTCAATTGTGTAGGTGTTAGCATGCTAAAATTAACATTGCTAGCATTGCTAGCATTGCTAGCATGCTAGCATTAGCGTATTAGCATTTTTAACTTTTTAGGCAGACACTATTTTGCTAGGTGTAACGTAAGAATGTTGCAATAGCTAGCATCCTAGCATTAGCATATTAGCATTTTTTGCAGTTTTTACAAATATGAACTTAAACGGACACTTGCCGCCATCATGCTAGGCGTTAGCATCCTGGAGTCTATCCCGGCTGACTTGCTAGCATGCCACGGACGCATAATCAAATGATCAATTTTGATTACATACATTTGTTTGAGCAAAATAGTGTAGGTATTAGCCTGCTCAAATTAACATGTTAGCATCGCTAACATTAGCATATTAGCATTTTTCACCATTTTTTTAGGTAGACACTATTTTGCTAGGTGTAACGTTATCTTTTTGGCACTGCTAGCATGCTAACATGAGCATACTAGCATTTTTTGTTTTGTTTTTATGCAAAAAAAATGCAGCTTTGTGATGCTGGTGGAAAAAGTGTATTATTAGTATCATAGGATTTGCATCAAGTTACTTCCTGTCCGCCGTAACGCATTTACACCAACACCCACGAGCACAAGTCTTATTTATGTCCTTATTTACGCTTACTATCGCGACTATATTGGGTAATATGACTGTAAAGGTGACTATAGGGGTGTTATTTCATGTCTAGAGGGCTCTAATAGTGCTAAAAATTGCATTTAGAAGGTCGTAAAGAGGCTTTCTGTGCCCTAACTGTGAAAAGGAGAGTCGGACCGGCCGCCCAGCGGTCTCGTCGAGGCTTCGGTGATGGCGTTACCAGTTGCGCGTGATAATAGGCCCATTGTCCGCTGCACATAGGTCATCATCTGGGCAGTGCTGCACTGTGCTACAGTGGGGAAGCGGAGCTCACGTGCAAGTGAAAGTCCAGAAAGCGGCGAGGTTCTCGCGCAGCTGGAAGTGGTTAGGCCGTGTGAGCCTTCAGCACCCTTCCCGAGAGGGGGTGAGGGTTACGCACGCCAGCAACAATGACGTCGAGCGTTTCCGGCACACGAACGCGCTCGATGATGACCAGTCTGACGTTCTGCGCGGCAGCTTGTGGGACGTGTTAAACGATGCGACGTGAGGGGGGGTACTCCTAGTCTCAAACCACAGTGCTTTTTTTGCTGCTGATACTGCAGATTTTGGTATCAATGCGATACAGAGAATTTTTTTGCTCTATAATAGATTTTTTTTCTTTTAATTTTCCAAATATTTCAACTTTCTTTTCAACAATCTTGGTAGATGTCCTTTTCCTAAAAATTTCATTTCCGTCCCGTACTATTTTTACCTTTTTCCCAATTTTTTGTTGTGTTTGTTTTTCACAAAAATACATTTTTTTTCTCTGCGCTACCAACATGACTTTATTTTTCCTCATAACATCGTAAAATTGCAACGGTTTCTGTTCATATTTGGACTTCATTTGTAACTTTTTTCTCCTAATTACCACATCATTCCCATAATATTTTTACTTTACTCTCTTTTTCCGCAAACTAACATTCCAAAAATGTCAACTTCAATTGTGTTGGTTTCTCATAATACAACTTTTAAACAATAATGTATTTTTTCTTTCATATTTTAACTTTGTGTTTATTCTTGTAATTGTGAAACTTTTATCATTGTTAGAATATGACTCTTATAAATAGTAATAATATTATATCATATTATTGTACTATTTTATTATTAGAACAATATTATATTATTATTTTTATGGTATCATACTATTTTGTTATTACAATAATAGTATTATGTTTTTACTTTATTCTTGTAAAATTACAGATGTTTTTTTTCTACTTTATTTAAACAGCGTGCTTGTAAATTTAGGAAATTATGACCTCATTTCTATAATATTTTGACTTTATTCTCATAACAATTTTCCTTTATCACCATTCAAATTACAACTTTATTTGTTGTTTTGTTTATCATAATTTTTACGACTTTTAAAAAATAACTTTTTTTTTATATTTCAACTCTATGCGACTAAAATGATGCTATTTTTCCTCATAATTTTACTAAGTTATTCTTAAAAAATTATGTCTTTTTTTGCTAGTTTTTTACTCCCAATATTTTGACTTAATTTTTGTAAAATAACCCTAATTTTCCCATTTTTGTTGTTTTTTATGACTTTATGACTTTATTTTTGGATTAGTTACCTTGTTACAATTTACTTTTAGGATGGGCCAATAGAAAATCAATCGGGGGCTGAAGACGGATCCCAGGGTGCACCCCTTTTATTGTAAACACATGTACCAATATAGGATATCGCCAATGTAAGGCAAGAGAAGATACGGATAATATGTGACGTGTGTGTATGTATTGGGAAAATAAACAAAAGAAAACAGAAAGGTATGGCTGTGATACTGACACTAGCCTTGGTATCGATACTATCAATTTCTGGATCACCCCCTTGTTTACTGTACACTATATGAACACAAGCTGTGACACAAAGTTCATCAGCAGCAATGAATCAAAGTGAAGTAGGGCTACACTCTGAACTCAAAAATAGGTTCACAGTGAAAATTTCGGTGTGGCCTTTTATTGTGGCCAGCCCGAGGCACACCTGTGCGGTAATCTTGCCGTCCAATCAGCATGTTGACATGCTCATGAGCACAGGTTTAGGCAGATTTGGGAATGATTCAAGAGCGTGACAGGCCTTTTTGTGGTTGAAGAAAGTGGCTTTACCAGCTCTGTGGTCCGCATCCAAAGCCGACTCCCCGCCTGAGTCTGGGATCCCTCTTCCTCCTCCTCAGGTGCCCTGAGTTCCAGTGCCCCCTCGATGGACGCACAGTTCCCATCCAGCATGTAGCGCAGCCCCTCCAACAGAACCACGCTGGTGGTGCATCCCATGGTACCCGGAGTCCCCTTTAAAGCTCTCCAGTCTGAAGACTCGTCTGAAGATCAAGCGGGTGTTCTAGATCACTTGCTGACAGAGCACGAGTGCTGCCGAGTCCTACTCCAGTGGGAATTGAGGGAAGACTGGGCAGGAGGGGAGAGAAGAGATGGTCAGCTGCTCAGCCGAGCTGGGCGTGGACTTCCTCCTTCTTCCCTCCCTCTGCCGGGGTGGATGAGGATGCACAGATGCAACGTCAGTCTCCATCCTCATTCCCCAACTTTACCATTCAGTGGAATTAGAAGGGATGATGTCATCCTCCTGAGGTCATATCCATGGCATAAAAAGGGATGATTTCACTGGTGTCACTAATCGTATGCTAAGAAAAGCAGCAGACTGTACCCCTTGGGTTTGAGTGCCAAGGAGCTACAGTATGTTGTTGGGGGCTGTGCCCCAGGTAGGCTCTCCCAAGGCAAACAGGTGACGGGCCAGACAAAGACCCCAGGAAGAATAACAAGAGCAGAGTCCACACCTCACACGGACGTGGGATATCTTCACTCTGGAGCCAGTCCTGGGGGAAGAGCTGGTGGTCGGACCGTCACCCGTGGGGCCCCGCCGGGCCC
>QODF01000088.1:0-85038 GCA_024372805.1 Oostethus manadensis | reverse complement strand
GACTATAGGGGTGTTATATATCTAAGGGCTCTAATAATGTTTTTTTTTGTTTACAAAAACTTATATAAAAGTTAACACAACTAAAAAAAAATTTTATTACCATGTATTTTGTTGCTGTGTTCTGTTTTTATTGTGGGTTTAAATGACCATGGCACTTTGAGATTTGCCTGCCAAATGTAAAGTCCAATATAAATAAAAGTCTACATTATTATTATTTATTATTATTATTATAATAAACAGGTTTTCTATGCTTCGACTACAACAAAAATATTCTATTTCTAAATAAGGAATCCTAATATTTTGGAAATTCCATTTACAAATTAATAAAAATCACAATAAGTGATAGATTACTGTATGGGAATAAAGTCATGATATTATGAAAATAAAAAAAACAAAGATTATTCCAAAGAAAGTGAAAATATTTAGGTTAATAAACAGGAAAAATGGAAGAAATAGGCTTTTTCACCGTTATCACAAAGAAATATGTATATATATCATATTTTCATGTGTTTGCCCACAAAATGACAAAGCATCATTTAGTATGTGGTGAAAACAAATGGCAAAAATAAGCAGTAAATATTGCACAAATGTCAATCAGATAATAATAAAAATCACCGTGTGACTTCATTATTAACATGTTGAGAAAATTCCAGCATTTAAACAGGCGCTTTACAGGTCCTCATACTGTATATTGCGGGCCATAAAAACACCACGTGACTTGACTGTCTGAGTTTTCCGAGGCTACATGAACGCCACCCACGTTGCCAGGGTGTTGTGCTCCCGGTCTGCGGCACGGTGGCGCCGCCGTACCCCCGCTGACTCCGCCGTACTGTACTCCTCCGCCCTCCCGACGCCAACCCGCAGCAACATGATACCGGAGACGAACGGTCCAGACAAGCAAGCAAATGAGGCGTTCCCATCCGCCCAGCCTGTCTGTCTGCCTAACGGAGCTCCAAAGCGTCTCGGCCGCCGCGGGGGGAGATCTACGCCGGAGATAGACGTCTCCCTCTCCGCCGCTTGCCAGCTCTTGAGTAGTCGTTTTTGGCGTGTCGCAAAGTCGCCGCGTGCGCCTTTTTTGGGCGGACAAGCGAGCTAGGACGCGGCGAAGCAACTTGCTAGCCATCGGCTAACTAGCCTCCGCAGCCTGTAGCCGCCTAGCCTAATTGGCTAACGTGTAATTACATGGGAACGTCCTGTCTGAGGCGCGGACGCGGGTGGGCGAAATATCCAGGCGCGCACCCGAGAATGGTGTACGGGTGAGGCGATTTAAATGGGGAATGAGCCGTTTTGAGCGACGCCGCCCCCGTCTTTAGCCAAGTTTTTGCCGCTCCAGACGGACGGGTAGAGGCTAGCATGCTAGCTTGTAGACGCGGCTTGTTTTCGCCAGGCAAGCTAACCGCGTAGCCTGCCGGCAGGGCTAGCATCCCTTCCGTCGGGTTGTTTACTCAGCCCAAACTGCACGCAACTTTTGTGGCTGGCTTGTTGTTGTTTTGCCTGCGTCTGCGACTGATTTGGGGAAGACGTTCAAGGTGGTACCCGCGAAAAGGAGACCGGCAGAAAAAACAAAAGTCCAATCAAGCGTGGATTAGCTCCAAGTGACAGACCAAAGTCGGTGTTTTGGGTCATGGCTGCAGGCCGAGCCACGACGATGCAGACCCTGACAAAATTCGGCTTCTGCTTGGCTCTCCTCCTAACTCCCGTGGCCGGTAAGTTGCTAGACTTGCACCATCACTTCTTATTACTAGCGGTTCATGGTTTTTTCTTTTTTCTTGAGTCATCAGTCATCTGCCCCTTATCTGTGTGGGTTCTGCACTGATCCGTGGAGCTCATCTCGTTGTTGTTCAGGTAGCCTTCATGCATACTCTGGAGCTCAGAAGCAAATGCCCAACACTGGCTCCCATTTAATCATTCTGTGTACAAAGGCCTGGAAAAACACTGCCAAACATACTGCAGGCCTTGTCTGCCAAGTTGCCCCCCCCCTCCCTTCCAGCGTCTGGGTAGAGGCCAGGCTTGGGTGAGACCTTGAGCATGATAAGATACTCATCGGTGAGATGCTGGACCAGCGAATGTGTGGGGAAATTTGTGGAATGTGTCGTCAAAGTCTATCTTTTTTTTAAAGATAAGTTATTGCAAGTAGTGTGTCGGTTGTCAACGGAATCATACTGATAAGATATTCCCCACGGGTCCGCAATTTATCTGTGGCTGAGGGTGCTGGATGACGCCGACGTGTCATTTGCATCGGTGGCCGTGACGCGTTTGTGTGGCTGAGTGAAAAATGGAGCCGTTTGGGTTTGTGTCATAGGAAATGCGACAAAAATAGCAGCTGGCGTCACCCAGCATGCCTTGTGGGCACTTGAAAACTACAGTTAAAGTCACCTGTTTGTTGTTGTGTTAGCTGTTTGGTTTGCAGACTGTTGTTGTCAGCTAGTTTTTTTGCTACTGTTTACTAATTAAAGTAGTGCTTCCTTATGTAAGCTGTGATTACTAGACAGAATTGTTTTTTTGTTTTTTTTTTACGTAATAAAAGGTAGCGCCAAATTGTGCTCTGGTGGTCCAAATGTAATCGTGGCGGGCTGCCACATCCAAATAAATGTATGGGGAAAACCTGGTAGAGCAAATTGCGTGTGAAGGCTGAAGATGGACTAAAAAGTGAATTACCAGGAAACGTGGGACTTGTTGGGATTTGGACAATTGTTATTCCTAATGTTTTGGTGCTGAAATGGGATTTTCTAATGGGAAATTCTGGGAATAAGTAATTGTTTTGGTGTTCTCAACATCAGTGGTAATTTGTGTCATACAAAATGTGGAATTTTGGGGAAAAGGGGGATTTATGGTCTTATGGGAATCTGTTGGATCTGAATAAACTGAATGCTTTTGTGTTGGAAAGGTTTGAATGCGGAACTTGTAAAAATTGTACGTTCAAATTCATAGCAGGGAATGTGGAATTGCGGAAGATTTGGGATTTTTTGGGAGGTAAGGTGTCAGCAGACAGCCATCTTGTGCCGGGTCGAACATTTTGACGTAGTGTTCGACTCGGTTGAACAAAACATTTTGAAATTGGAAAAGAACATTTTTTTGTGTGTGTATAATTGATACATTATTGCTTTCTTTCTTTCCTTTTTATTGATTTTACCACAATACTTGAATCTGGGTTGATTATAATGATTTTTGTGCTTTAGGTTAACTATATATTTTGCAGAAACAAGGTGTGTGCATGAAAATAATGATTCAGATTAGATAATTGCACTTAATGTGATTATTAATCTATATGTACTAGGGCTGCATCTAACAGTTATTTTCTAGTCGATTAATCTGAAGCGTGTTTTGATTAATCCTCGAGCAATCCTGGCCAACAGGCCTTCCAACAAGAAGTCACCATTTTACAAGAATCATAATGTTGTAAAGTAATACTAAAGAAAAAAAACACAAAATTCAAATTTGAGAGGCTGAAATCAAAGGGTACTTGCGTTTTTAAATAAATAAATAAATCATTGATTAATCTGTTAATTCATCACCCATTATTTGATTGTTGCATCTCTAAGATTTACTGTATACTTTCCTATCAACACCACTTGATAGACATGGTTTTAATTTGAAATTGATTGCCCATCAAAGAGCGTAATAATGTTGTCCTGATGATACAACAATATGATCAAAAATCCAAGTGCTGCATTGTTTTGTTTTTTATCGTATCTTTTAGTAGGGACCGTAATGCATGCCTAATGGTGTTTATGATACTTAAGGACCTCTCCCAAGCTATTTACAGTCACCACTCATACGTTCATCAGCACATACCATATAGGATATGAGATATGAGTGATAAATAATGTCCATCAGTGCAATGTAGATATTGTTATAGATGTCATAACAGCTTTATAGATGAGGTCCCAGAACTTCAAAGCAGGACGGAAAGGTTAAACATTGAATGGTATGAATGAATTTGTATTCGATCGAGGAAATACTGTAAGTGTTTGAAGGAACTGCGGAATTGACCAATAAAAATGGAATCTACTGTTAAGCGTGGGATCTCGCGGAAATGGAAGCGATGTGAATGAAATGTTGCCGTCATGCGGGGAAGTATTTCCTCTGCGGATCCCTCAATCATGGCGGAACGTCATCCCAAACACTAGCCTGTCCCCTCTCACTCCGAACATCTCTTGCGGTGCGTGAATGCAAAGCTAGCGGTGTTAGCTTAGTTTAGCAGAGAATGCTAGCAAGGCAGCGTGCGTGCGATTCGGCAGTGAGTGTGTATACACGGTTGTCTTTTACTTTTTGTTACTGCAAACCCGCGCTTTACGATGCCCGCTGACGTCGTGCAAGTTCTGAGGGAAATAATTGATTCTCACACACACACACGGCCTCCAAAATCCAAGCGCTCCTCGCGGAATACCGTCTACTATAATTTCAGCTCGTTATGTTGACAAGATGTTAAACAGCTACCTTGTTAATTTCTCCATCACCATCGGCAAGACCAAAGATCTGTTAAAGCACCTCTGGGACAAGTGCTAGAGTGACTCCAATGCATGAATACCATCTCATTTTGTAACATAAAATATATGAAAACATGCAACATATATAAATTAAAGGACATTTCGTTTGTTTAATGAAAGCACCCACAAGGGTCTGCTCTATAAGGAATGTACCCTTCAATGACTTCTGTTTTGCTTTATAGAAAGTACAATTAACTTCAGTATCTGGGTGAGGGTGTCATAGTGTTCAGATGTTCAGATCAGCCAACGCTGTTTGGGATAGACCACTGGTGAACACCCTAAGGATTGTTCATAAATCATCTGAGATTATCCACCCCACCGCCCAATCCCCCTTGTCATGTGACGGCCAACGCCACCTCAGTCATCTGTGTTTTCATCACATATTTGGGGGAAAGTTTGTGTACAGAGGGTGGGCGGGGAGTGGAAGTGGGGTTTTTGGTACAAGTGCATTGTGGCCAGTAATAGTGGCCTCTAAGCTTTGAGGGCAGTGTAAGATCTGGGATTAGCATAACTGTACCAGACGCAGACAGACACAGACCGAGTAGTGATGGGTGGCGGGGATGGGAGTCGCTGCGCAACAGATGGGACAGATTATGCTTGTACTTGCCCCCACCACCCACCTCATCTCTTCCATCCTTAAACTCAAGCTTGGGATATCGGGGGGGGGGGTCAGCAAATGCCCCTGAATCCAACCCATCCCACCCCAGCAACAGGCATGCCCCCAAACAACAGCACCAGCAGCAGCATGTGCGATTAGATCTGCTAAATACACTCTACGGCAAAGGTAATGGACCATGTGCCCCCTCCCCCCTCGACAGCAAAAACACTTCCTGTCTTCTGGAAAGACTTTCTACAAGATGTATGTCTGTGGGAAATGTTCTACTTTCGTTCAGAATGAATAATTTATACCAAAGGCCTGTCCACACTTTTTGCGTAGGACTTAATATTAATAAATGGAATATTTTAGGAACGGATTATTCTAGTGGCCGCACGGTGGATGAATGGGTAGCATGTTGGCCTCACAGTCAAGAGGTTTTGGGTTCGAAACTCCGTTGAGCATCTCTGTGTGGAGTTTGCATGTCCTCCCCGTGCGTGCGTGGGTTTTCTCCGGGTATTTTGGTTTCCTCCCACATTCCAAAAACATGCATGTTAGCTTCATTGGTGACTCTAAATTGTCCATCGGTATGAATGTGAGTGGGACTGGGTGTATGTCTTTGTTTGTATGTGCCCTGCGATTGACTGGTGACCAGTCCAGGGTGTACCCCGCCTCCGCTTAAAGTCAGCTGGGATAGGCTCCAGCATACCCGCGACCCTAATGAGGATAAGCGGTATAGAAAATGAATGAGTATTCTAGTGTAGAATACTGCCGCTATTTGTGGTTAAGGAGAGACTCAAGAAGCACTTCAATTGCTTTACTAACAAACCGAAAACACCCATGCCGTGAACACACAGGAGCTGCTGTCGGCCACTGTCTACACTGCTAACCTGCTTCTAGCACTCAGCAACAGACGTCACACACACGTTTCAATTCGTTCTTGTGTGGACGAACATGATTTGTTTTTTCTCAAACCTCCAAAAAACAAGACTCCAATCCCGAGATGCATATGAGAATAAATTATGAATTGACACTCCCCAGATTCAAAGATCGTCAAGTGAAAGTTTGTTTATAATTAAAGGCACACATTTTTTCTGCACTGTTTCATCTCTCTTAGCAAACATCAGCCTCATCAAGTTAGACCCACAGCGATGCGTTTGAAGTCCATTTCTCATCAACTTTCTCTAAAACCGTGTGATTAGAACGTTTCATTCTCTACCCAAGGATTTTGTATTTTCTGCTTGTCTTGAAAATATAAAGTAAAAAAGGTGAGCATAGAAAACATATTTTGCATCTCTCCATCAGGGCCAGTTTGAATCTGTGTTGTTTTTTTAGCAACAAGGCTGAGTGGAGGGGGGGCACTGAGGGCCATTCGGAGGAGGAGGAGGGTTTTGGGGGTGGGGTCGGGGATGGATGGTCGACCAGGGGGGAGAGTATTAGCAAATATCTGGGCCATGGGTAAACACTAAGAAGTGCCCGCCATCCTCCAATGAGGAAGCTTGCAACTACTCCCAAGCATCCTCCAATGAGAGAGCTTGCAACTACTCCCAAGCCTCTTTTGCCTTTCTAGTGTGTCACGCTTCGCTGGGTTTGCCTGCACGCTCTAACCCAGTACAGCAGAGTTGAAACTCCGCACAGCAGAACCAGCAGCAGAGTCCGCTGCAGTCAATCAGAGACAGTAACACTGGGATTGGCACCCAACCAGAAATGCCTTTAGGCGACTGAAAGAATTTAGTCACAGTGAAGCACACCAGTAGCCTCTTTTGCACTGAGATCCCTCAAAATGGTCACATCAGAGGAGTAACAGTGCATTTCGCACAGAAGCCAACATACCGGGACATCGCCTCAACCACGTTTGCGTTCACACGAGACAAAATCCTGTTGCAGTCCAACATTTACATGCGCACATTGTTGGCATGAATGCCATTAATATGGGGCTTTCAATGATACAGTATATTTGAAAGACAATGTAGCTTACAATTTAAGTACTGAGACTCATCAAGGCCAAAATGAAAAATTTTGCAAAATGTGGTCACCCTGGCGTGAAAATGAATATTCATATTTAATTGAGCTTCCTTTTGCAGAAATAACTGCTTCCAATTGTCGAAGAATGCAGAGTGACACCATCTGCACCAAGTTGATGTTGTAGTTCTTTGGAAGTGGTCTGTGGGTTGTCGTTGACTCACCATATTTGCCGCTAATATTTTTCCTGGCCCGAACAAAAACTGTATTTGCGGTCTTCCATTTCCTCATTATGTCCGGCACAGTGGAAAGTAATGGCAGAAATCTCCGAGATAGCTTTTTGTGGCCTTCCAGTAAACCACGATGTTGAATGCTCTCATTTGTCAGCTGTTTTTAGGACCCCGTGTGGCTTATCTTTGCAGGAGATACAACTGGTCACCTAGAAGACCTTTTGATTAGATGATTGAATGCACTTGTCTATGAATTCCAAGGTCTTAACGAACTCACCAAACTGAGTTTTGTGTTCCAAATAACCAGTGGAAGGTACGTAGAGGCATTCAAATCAACAAAATTACAAGGATGCCCAAATTTCTGCACCTGTCTAATTTTAATTTAAGACATATAGTTTGTTAAATCAATAAACCTAATTTCCCTCCTGACATATTACAGTGTCCGTCAGATACATGATATATGAAAATGGAATAGCAATTTACAATTAACAATTTAAGCAGGAAAAGTATTATGTGGAAAAAATAGATTTTAAGTTTTAAGTTTAAATGTTAAAAAGTAAGCAGTTTTTGTTATAACATCATGATCCTAGAAAAACTTTATAAAAAAACAAAAACAAAGATGCAACAAAATTAGGTTGTGATACATTATATTATGAGAATGAAATCAAAATATTTCGGAAGTCATAATATGAGAAAAAAGAATCACAAAAATATAACTGAAATATTGGAGGTGGTGGATTCAATTTAAAAAAATGTGCAAAAAATTGCTGAAGAAGTTCATAGTAATATGCTTTGAGACCTACTGTGTAACACACAGCATCAGATCAAGTGGAAAAATGTGATGGTTCACTACTGTTGCCATGCGCATTATGGCTCTCACTGTGGTTTGCAGGAGTCCCAAATCTTTAAAAATGGCTTCATAACCATTTCCAAACAGATCTCAAATCATCCCAGTTAAGTTATATTTTAACGGTGGGAGTGGAAGCAAACCTATTTTCACACTGGGTCATGTCGGTTTGGAGTTTTTTTTTCTCCCTTTTGCAAGAAAAAGTTAAATTCAATTTAATGACCAAAACTTTACAGTAAGTAACTTTACGGTACATTGAAGCAGGGTTGTTGCTGCCATGGTTGGAGCTCCTTTCCATGCCAGCATGTTTGACCTGCATTTTAATGAGTTCCCAAGGCCCTCACCTTTTGTTTTGCTTTGTTATTGTGTGTTTTTTATTGCACTTGTACAACTTCCTCCCTTTTGCCATGCTACCTTCCGTATAATGTAGTAAAGTTTGAATTCCAACATCCCCCACTGGACTGTCTTTGGATTGCTTCCCGAGATCTGACAAATGCTCCAAAGTGTGCTCCATCTTTTTTGCCCAAACATATGCTGTCCAGTAAACTGGATATGGTAGAAGGACGTGGCAGGAGGGATTTCTGTAAAACCGTCCGTGGCTAACAAAGTCAGCCTGTTTCTGGGTGTGTGGTCAGTACTTCCTTCTATTGTTCCTGCATGTTTCCTCCAATGCGGCTTGTGTCCTTATGGCTACCACTGCTCCGTCCTCCAGAATATTCAAAGAAAGTGTATTCAAGGAAGGAAATATTATTTGTTTAAGCTGTCGCTGTCTGGGCTGCCGAAGCCATGACTTCATTTTTAGCACCGGAAATGCAGAACACGGAAGAGAGTCGTTCTACAAAACGTTGGGGAATGTTGGACACTAAGTCCCCCACAGCCTGCACAGTCAAAATATTGTCCTATTTAGGTTGGACGGAACAGTCCAGTATTGTACCCTTGTGTTCCAACTTCGAGTATTCATGGTTGTTGTTTTTTTGCTATTTCGTTACCAAAGTAAGGCGTATACAGACCAGTCGTGTGCCAAAACACTGTAAACGATCGTAACTTTCGGACGAGCAGCGAGGCCTGCTTAGGTCAGATTTCGGATCAACCGATATTATAAGACACCCCGGCTCGTAACTTTAACACACGTTGGCGAAAATGAAGCGAAGCCGTCTTTGAGTAGAGCGTTATGTGCTTTCATGTCGCACTCTCCAAAAGTCACTGGATTTGTTGTTTGTACTTTTTTGAAAAATTATACTTCAAGATTAGATTTGAGTCTGTTAATTTGATCTTGCTCCCCAGAGGGAATATGAGAAATGTCAGAGGAAATGTCAGCGCTGTGTATTTTGTTTGCAGGCATCCGGACAGAAAGGCCCCAGACCGGCACCACACTGGGGGCCTACTTGGTGTAAACGGTCATGAGCAATGGTCCACAGTGTCAGAATCTGCTCCCGTTTATATGGGGATGGGTACATGGGAGAAAAGCTGGCGTGCTGCCCAGCTGGTCTACCATGTCGCCCTCGGTCCACTCAGGCTGAACTGACCTTGGGCGGGAAGCAACCACCCTACCCTCCACAGCAGGCGTCAGCCACCCAAAGACAGGAAAGGGAGGAGCTGTTTGTAGGACCTACAAACTTGGCATATCGTGTTTCTGATCTGAGATTAGCCGCGATGCAGGCTATGTACACAAACCCTCGCTGACTTTAACTCAAGCGACTCCGCAGACGGACACTGTGTCACAGCGGTGGGTAAAACAAGTCAACAGTTTTTTGAACTGTGCACGGAAGACGGAGCTAGTCATGTTTTTTTTTATGGCTCAATGACACGTTAATTAGGGACTCACTTTGTGGACTAATTTGGAAGGGATGGGTGTGTGCCCGTCAGGAAAATGAAGGTGTATTGGTCATCGATCGGCCAGTCCTCCTGCACACACACGGCACGCACGTGTGCAATGCACCGCAATGTAACCGTAGAGGAGCCATCATATTACAGTCCGCTACCCACATGCGCCACCGAAAGCGGCAAACATAGGGTACCCACTCCACTGTAAACGAGAGGGACTTTGATTTGTGTGATGAGCGGCATCTGACATTAAAATGTCACAAATGAATTGTGTTCTAATGTCCACCCCCTCTGGGAGCGCTGTGGCCTGGAGGCTGCAAGTGAACTGTGTGACTCTTTTTTTAATGTATTTTTTAAATTGATCTTTGGCTTGTAGGTAGCAACAGCCTTTTGCGCATAGACTTTTTTGGGTTGGCGACTTATGCCTGACAGCTGTAGGCAAATGACTTGCATTACATACATAACGTGACATTTATACTTGGTTGGTTAGAGCTGATGGGCCTGAAGATGGCATTATGTCATGAGACATGAATATGCCTGTGACGTTGAGAAGAAGCACCGGGGAATCCTAGAATCCGGCTTAACTCACAAGCCGTCTGTCTCTTTGCAGCGGCACAGGGCGAGGAGCGAGAGTGTGCCTTCACGGACCAGCAGCAGCAATGGGAGGTTGAGCGAGTGGCGGGGGGCGAGGGCCGGGTCTCCCCAGAAAACACCACCATCCGATGTGCCAAGGGCAGCCACTGCTTTGGCCTGTGGGAGAAAAGCTCACCCGGCGAAGTGCGACTCGTCAAACAAGGTAGGGCAGACCCCGGTTTTAGTAGCCCACCAAGTTACGATTTTTCTTGTTCATACGCGCAACCATGTCAGACCCAGTATTGGTCACTTGAACATCTGAATAGGAAATGGAATGAATAGGAAAATAATAGTCCAATGTGATTAACCAGATAAATCACTCTTATTAGTATATTTTTACTCCCACGTGGCAAACAAGTTACCAGTAGGTGCAGACTTATGCAAGCCCCAGCATTCGTGAAATGCACGCTCTAAGGCTGTGCAAATGGGCAATCAGTTGAAAGGGGTGTGTTCAAGAACAAAGAGCAGTGTCAACTTTTTTGTTTCTAGGATTTGGCAATCCCGGGACACGCTAGAGAGACGTTAGGCCAGTTCATGTGTTCTTTGGCAAATTGTAACCTCTTCTTCACATGCCTTTTTTTAACAGAGGGACTTTGTGGGGGATGCTCGTAAATAGATTAGCTTTACACAGACGTCTTCTAACTGCCACAGTACTTACAGGTAACTGCAGACTGTCTTTGATCATAGGCTGAGCCTTCGCTATTTTGGTTATTCTTCGCTCCATTTTGATAGTTGTCTTTTGTATACTGCCACGTGTCTCCGGTTTTGCTGTCAATTTCAAGGATTTAGAGATCATTTTAGCTGAACATCCCAAAAAAATTTTGCACCTCATCACAAGTTTTTCCCTCTCCAATGAACTTTTTTATCAAATTTTGCTGTTTTTCAGAGCAATGTCGTGAAGGATTTTCCTCAGGCTTTCAAAGAAAAATGATGTTCAACAAGTCCTGCTTTCATCCTTAAATAGGCGCCACCTGATTCACACCGCTTTTTTCACTACATTGATCACTGATTGAATGCCACGCAGCTATTTTTTGAACACACCCCCTTCAACTAATGCCAATTGCACAGCCTTAAGAGCGTGCATATCACGAATGCTGGGTCTTGTTTTCTGAGAATCTACTGCACCTACTGATAATTTGTTTGCCATGTAGCAATACGAACATACTAATAACAGTACTTTATCTGGTTAATCACACTGGACTGCTATTATTTTGAACACTACTGTACATTATTCCCTTGTAATTTCATGCTTCTAATATCGGTGTTGGTTCCGACATCGATCAGGTTGCTGGACCCACCTTGGCGACAACCAAAGTTGTCGGGACGACCGCTGCGTGGTGAACAGCCTGCATCCACAGAACGGGACGTACCATTTCTGCTGCTGCGGCAGTGACATGTGCAATGTCAACTTCACAGAGGATTTCCTGTCCCCCAACCCCACCACGGCACAGCCCATCAGTACGTGACCAAAGACTGATACACGCTTGGTGACTGTGTGACAGCACGATAACCCCCGACCCCAAAATTTAGCTTGTTTGTGTCAAACTCCTTCATTTTCATCACCCACTCTCCTTATGTATTCGGCCAAAGTTGCAAGTAAATGTGCAAGCAAGGGCTAATTTCAGTTTGGGTTATGTCAACATCTGCTATGTTTACGTGAGTCAGCTAGTCCGAGGGGGGTGTCTATTGTTCTAGTGTTCCACTTACTAAGGCGAAAATACACCCTACGTGTCAGATTTGTGTTATAGTTTACAAAGCAAATAGTTGCAAATCTTGCGAGCATGTGGATCCTGGGGAAAAATGTACCGATTTTAGGTGTCCTGGACAAGACTGTCCAAATGCAGTAAATAGAGCCCCCAGAAAGTGACAAGATATTAGCACCAGGGCATCACATTGACATAAACATGTTCCTATATGGCTACAAACGGGAGTCTCATACTCGGAAGCCTGCATAAAAACACAATATAAGCTACTTTTCCGACTGAATTAGTGAGTCCAAACTCAAGCAACAATTATGTCTTACAGGGCCACATTAAATCGAGGCAAAGCTAAACAGCAAATGATAAACTGCACATACCCACGCGGCCCTGAAAGCGAAAGTAAACAGAATGAAAGCACAATACTGCCTTTGCCTCTGCAAATAGACTTTGTTAGAACTCACTCCTCTTCATCATTCTCCTTCAGATCTGACCTTACTGGTGCACATCATCAAAACTGAAAAGGTAACATTGCGTAGATGAACCGCTTTGCGCAAACAAGAATTCAAAACCGAAATCTTTCTCAGCGTTGTTGTTGCTTGCATTGATGGTTTTGATGCCTCTGAAAAGCAGATTGTCACTGGTTCCTTCTTCAAGGTTTAGCGGTGAATGAATGTGTGTGCGTTTGAGTGTGTGTGAAAGCAGGGGCAGGTGGCCGGAGCTCATCATCTTCTCAGCCTGCATGCACACACACACACACACACACACACACACGCACACAAACAAACACCATTCATGTTGCCATTCTGCATTCCTCAGAATGCAAGGCATCTGCACTATCAGTCTGCATGTGGGATGGTGACAAAATCAACATGGGAGAAAGTCGGAAAGAAAAAAAACAGCAACTTTTGAATCCAGGATGTTGGCTTCATTATTTTAGTGTGGCATTCAAATGTCCAAACAAATAAGTGTGTGTCAGCACTGGCTCTCTATTGAATTAAAAATCCTCCTCCTTACTTGCAAAGCGCCAATGGACCAAGCCCCTGTGTGTGTGTGTGTGTGTGTGCGTGCGTGCGTGCGTGCGTGTGTGTGCGTGTGTGTGTGCGTGCGTTTGTGTACCTTGTGAAGAGCTTGCCTGTAGATGTGCGAGTCATGAACAAGTCCTGAGTCAGGACTCACAGGTGCTGATCACCGTTAACTTGTTCACTGACTTACTCCTGCCGCTGTTAACCCAATCACATTTGTAGGACTCTGTTAGCCCCGTGGAAAATACAGCAGGTCCTTGTCTCAAATCAACTAGTCTTTCCCTTCCTGCCCGCCCTGCATTGTGGGGGCTGGACAAAGACTCTAGTGTCACTGACTCGCGAGTGCTCGACACAGACTCAAATTTACTGAGTCACAGGTATCCACGAAGACTTGAGTGTGACTGACTCAGGTGCTTGACAAAACTCAAATGTAACTAGCTCACAGGTGCTCGACAGTGATTTTAGTCGCACTAACTCCCTGGTGCTTGACAAAGACTCAAGTGTCACTGACTCACGGGTGCTCAACAATGACTCATGAGTCCTTTAAAAATGACCCAAGTTTCACTGACTCACAGGCGCTTGAAGTTTTACTTAGACAATGACTCAAGTTACACCGGGGCTTGCCGAAAACTCGGCTTTCACTAGCTCACTGCCGCTTGCCGAAGACTTGTGTGGCCCTGACTCACGTGTTTTCGACGAAGACTCCAATTTTCACTGACTCACAGGTGCTCGACAATGACTCAAGTTTTACTGAGACAATGACTCCGGTTTCACTAGCTCACGGGTGCCCGCCAAAAATTGGCGTGCACGCCTGCTCCAAGTGTCACTGACTCACGGATGCTAGGCAGTGATACGAGTTTTGCCGACTCACGGGTGCACGCCGAAGGCTCGAGTTTCACTGGCTCATGGGTGATCGGCATAGACTTGTGCGGCTTTGACTTGCGAGTGGCCGACAACGACTCAAGATTCATTGACTCACATGTGCTCGCTGAAGACCCGAGTGTCACAGACTCACCAGTCCTCGACAAAGACTCTGACTCTTTCACTGACTCACGGGTGCAAGATAATGACCGATAATGAAGTTTCACGGGGCACAACGAAGCCACTGGCTCACAGGTCCCGTTTGGTATCGACTGCCAAACTTGTACATTTACACTTTTGTGTAAAGGCTGACTGGAGTGAGCTGAGTACCCGATTCACTTCACTGAGTGACTTGTACTCCGTAAACAGAACTCAGTGAAAAGGATTGGAGTTTCCCATCACTAGCTTGCGGTGTCTTATCAACCTAAGCCAACAACACACTCCCAGAGCTCACATTTACTTGGGGTTCCAATCGTTTTTAAAGGCAGAATGGGATGGAACCCTGTAGCTCTCAGGTTTCACTCCTGCAGAGTTGCCAACCTTCCCGGATTCAACGGCAGCCTTGCGGAAATTGCTCTTGTCCCCAAACATCCCGACTGAAGCTAAACATCTGCTGGATTGGGATGTTTCTCCGTGGCAATAAAACGCTGTAGTTTGTCAGTCAAATTGTAAAAAGAAGAGATATGTGTCACATGAAGATTGCCACCAAAGTGGAATTGAAGAGAAAAATAAAAAGCCGCATCTCCGGCGACTGACGCCGTATGCCGCCTACAAGTGCACAGAGTGCGGCTATCTATCTGGACACCATCATCTGGCTGAGCAATTATACGTGATCTCTGGGAAATGGCTTCCAAGAAGGAATATGCAATGATGACTATAATGCTGAATGGCCATGTTAGGGCGAATATCATGCATTCTGCCTTTGCAGCGTGGATATTTCCATAAAGAGCGGGGAGCAAAGTGATGTACTCTGACAAGCATAAAGACACAGTGAAAGCCGCATGCGAGACTAAAAGACGATTTAAAGCTTTTTCCAGGTCTAGAGCAGTGTATCAGAACACTCCTGCCATGTAGACCAGGGACCTTTTGGGCCATGAAAGTCACATATTTTCAAATGTATTACTGTTTCATATTTCTTAAACAGAGATTACAACTAAAAGTGTGCATTTTTAAGCAAGACCAACTATTTTAGACTACAATAAGTGAGTTGGCTGGATATATATATTTTATATATTATATATATATATTGAATGTTAGTTGTAACACTATAATTCCTGTCACGATTTACTTTACAATGTCGACAAAAACACATTACACAATATACATAATAAAACAAAATTATATATTTAATTGTATTATTGTGACGTTATTCATATTTTAAGTTTATCATTACTCTTTTGTATAAATTTTTCCCCCCACACTAATATTCCAAAAATATCTTTATATTGTTTTGTTTCTCATAATATGACATTTAAAAAAAAAAAAACATTATACAAACATTATTTTTTATTCTCATAAGATTGACTTTTTTCTCTTAACATTATGACTTTCTACTCAAAATTACAGCAATTGTTTTTCAATTTCTGCTGGGTTTTTTTCCAAGTTTTTTCAACTTTTTTCGTAAGTATTACTTGATTTCTGTAATATTTTGAACTTTTCTGCAACGTAATTTTCCAAAAAAGTGCACATTTTTCTGGTTAAATTACTTTTTTTTTTCTCCTAATGTTTTGACTTTATTTTCATAAAATTACTGCTGATATTTCAAATGTTGCTATATCCTTAAAGTTGTTCGTTAAATTCTATTTTTAGAATGTCCCACAAGCCAAGAAATCATTCAGACCACACTTTGAACACCCCTGTTGCATGCTAAATATGTTGAATATATTTTAAGAAAAAACTAAATTTAAGTGAATAAATGTTATGGTGCTAAGAAACGCCTGAGAGCCCTGTGTGCTCATCAAAAGAGCCACATCTGGCTCCCGAACCACAGCTTCCCTACCCTTGATATAGAGGCTCTTTGTCTAGCATGACATTTACAAACATGAAATGGCAGCTCTGCTCCCATGGAACAAATCAACTGGTCGAGACAGCCTCCCCACAGAGCCGGGTCGTGTTGGTGGTTGAGTGGCCTTGAGATAACTTAATATGTGAAATTGATTGACACACACACACAGCAATTTGATTCACTGCTCAACCTGAAGAAGGAGCCTTTCTCCATTCATCTGCTTGCTTTGTCTGCCGCCTTTCCAAAGGCAAAGTCTGATGGCTTTGGATCCATCGATATACAAGATTCTGCTTTTGAAATGTTTGTCTGCGCAAAGCGATGCCAGGTTTTCATGGTCGCTCACAGTCAATGGTTTATTGGCGGTCGGACGTGATGTACTGTACAAGAAGAGCGTCACGCGTTTACGCTGCAGTCCCACGAGTCTGAAAAGGACAAGGAGGAAGCAGCTTCTTTCTCCATATCTACCATTCACTGATTATTGGTTCACAGGTAATCATAATAATAATAACAATAAAATCATTTGCATTGCAAGGTTTGTGTCAGGCCGCCACAAATAGATTTGGCGCTACGTGTTTGCCCTCGCCCATAAACACAACGCACCTGGTTTGCCAGAGAATAACACCTTACCGACTTTGTTGCTATATTTAGAGTAGTCACACCTACAGCTGCCACAGTAAATCATTCAATTGCCGATTGCTATTTTGGTTATGTGTGTTTGTTTGATTGTATAATGTCAATGTCTGCTGATTTCAGCCTCAAATGTGATTTTCTTATTTTTTTCATTCCTTAGTCATCCAAGAAAGCACCTTTGTGTTTCAGGCAGCTTGGACCTCTTCTGCTAGGTCACCAAACAGTCGACTCGCACCGATTTGGTTCATCTAAGACAGGGCTGTCCAAACTCTTTCCACCAAAAGCCGCATAGTGAAATATTCAAGGATGCAGCGGTCACTTTGATATTTTCTAAAGATAGTTCAATATATTTCAAGCAAGAAAGGCATCTCAGCTGTGGGATACATTTTTGCGTTCTTAAATAATTCTCTTCTTGTAATACTATAACGTTATTTCCAATATTATAGTTTTATTTCTGTAATATGACTTTTCCCCCAACCAAATTGTATCTTGTTTGTCATAATGTTACAACTTAAAAAAAAACAACTTACAATGCTGTTTAAGTAGCATATTTTTTATATACATATATATTATGGTTTACATATGTGTGTATATATACATACAGAACGTGTATATATGTGTATTAATACAGTATACAGCATATGTATATATGTGTATACATATGTGTGTACATACTGTATCTGTAAATATATATTTATGTAAAATTATTTTTGTATTTTTTATTATTTTTCCTCAAATAATCACAATTCTATTGTATTTTGGAATTATTTTAACTGTATGTTACTAAAGCTGCATTATTTTTCTCTATTTTTTGACATTATTCTCGTAAAATTACATTTCTGCTGTTTATTTTAGTCACTGTTTCAACTTTCGTCCAGATCTTTTTTTTCTGCTTCTCTAACAACGTGTAGCAATAGGTCGCGTACGCAGTGGTGAAGAAAGTGTTGAAATAATAATTACAACATTTTCCGCGTTGCCCCAAATGAGATATACCGGAGGGGGTACAAAGGAATGTCATCATAATTAGAAATAACTTAGACTTTGTTAAACATTGCAGATACATTGCTCAGAAATAACCGGTACTGTCTCGTTTACTCTAGCGCCTGTTTTACTTTTGTTATGTCCTCCTGGCAGACACTAACACACTGCGCTACCGCGAGCCAATCATTTTCGCCGTGGCAACCGTCTCTGTGCTGGCCGTGGTCGCAGTAGCCGCTTTCCTTGGCTACCGCATGATGCACGGTGAGTTTCCATGGTGGCACGCCGAGAGCAAAGAGCAGAGAACATTCAGTGGAGCCCTGGGGGCTTTTTGTTTTTTTAACAATGTCTTTTTGCTTCTGTCGTGTGTGTTTACAGGAGACAGTAAGCAAGGTCTTCACAATCTCAACATGATGGAGGCTGCTGGCTCTGAAAGCTCTCTGGACCTGGATAATCTCAAACTGCTTGAGGTCAGCGCCCCGACATTTGGAGTAGTTCCCGTTCTGTCCAAAGAGCATACAAATTGAAGAAGTAGTATTGATTCCCATAACATTTTGACCTTTTTCTCCTAAGTTTTCCCACAATTGAATAAAAAAAATACACCTTTATTTAAAACAATCCTTAATACTTTTGATTTATGCAACTAAAATGACATTTTTTTTCTTATAATATGACAGCATTCTTCTTATAAAACTATGACTTTTTTTGTGCTCCGATTACACATTTTTGTCTTTGCTGATCGTCCCATTGGTTGTGTGAAGCTATTTATTATACATATATTTTAAAAATGTGTGTTTTAACATCACATCCCTAGTGGGGAAGGAACCTTAGCCTGAGCGGTTGAGAAGTTCCATCTCGCCGTGTTTGGAACTCTGGAACCGAACACCCCAAAAGGGGCAGGAACTTGTTTCACACGAGAGTTGCTGCACGGGATTAATCATCGGTGGCGTCCCATATCGGCTTTAGAAACATATCAAACACTGTAGCTCATTCTGGAAGCATTGCTTGCATACTTTCCTGCTAGCGTTCAACTGCAGCCCATCACCCACAGCCATAGCGGCGCTGACCAACTTGGAGCACTGCGCGATCTGCAAGTCTCTGCACGCCGCTTATCAAGCTGTGCGGAACGCGGTGCCAGGAGCGGCACGAAACGACCAAAACGCAAAAGATTTGAGAGAGAACTCCGTGCCGCCACGGTAGGCGGGAGTTGCTGCGTAGTCAGAGAGCCGAGCAGAAAATGCACTCGGTATCTTTTCAGGCAGGAGTTGAATTCTTTGTGCCGTCCTTGTTGCTTATCAAATGCGGGCTTGTGTTCTTTTTTGCTGAGCGAGGCGGGGGCTTTTAGACCAAACAAATTTTTTTAACTCGGCGGAAATGCGGGTTTTTAGCGTGCTGGTCCTGAAGAAAAGCAGTATAGAATTCCGTCTATACCAACACGTCCAAAGTGCGTATTTTTTTTATTTTTGTATTTTTTTTTTTACTGGCCCTCGGCACATTCTAAACATACAATTATAAACGAAAATGGTAATTTTTAGAGAATATAGTTGAAATATTAGAATAATAATGCCATAATGTTAAAATGTCCAAATTGTATCACAAAAGTCCAAACATTAGGAGAACAAAGTCATAATATCAAGAGAAAAAAGTTGTCATTTTACCAGAATAAAGTCCTGTTATCAAGAGAAAAGGTTTGTGATCTTGCAAAAACAAAGTCATAAATTTACGAGAATAAGGTTGAATTATTAGGAAAATAAAGTCAGAAGACAAAAATGTTGAAATGAAACATTTAACCAGGACAAGGTCAAAATTATTTGAGAATAAAGTTTAGATTGTAATCTTGTGAAAAAAAGGTTGCAGTTGTATCAAAACAAGGTGAAAATATTAGAAGAATAAAGAGAAAAAAGTTTTAATCTGTAATTTTACAATAATAACATCGGAGTTTTGGGAGCATAAATTAAATACTCCTAGAGAAATAAATGACAAATAAAAAACGAATAATTAAGTAAAGTAATAATCAGACAAAAATCTTTTAATCATATGAGGAAAAAAGTACAAATTTTATTAGAGTAAGACCAAAAAATTAGGAAAATTAAGCTATAAGAGAAAATGTTGTAATCTTGCTGGAAAAATGTCATAATTTTATGAATATAAAGTTGAATTATTAAGACAATAAAGTCAGAATTTACAAAAAGTTGTAACTTTCCGAGAAAAAAGTTGTAATTTGTCAGAATAAGGTCAACATTTTAGGGGAGTAGTCATATTGAGAGATAAAGAAGTTCCATCCATCCGCAGGAATCCACACTTCCTTCCATTCATCATCTTATTTCACGTCCCTCTCGCCGGCTACTTAAGGCAAAAAGGAGAAGATGTTCAATTTTTCGAGAATAATTTTCTAATATGGGGGGGAAAGTAATTTTAAATGCATAACATTGAACTATTCAGAGTAATAATATGAAAATCAATCAAAACAAGAAATGAATATTGAGTTGTGAAAAAGTGAAACATTATAAATAATGATATAGTTCAACTATTATGGGAATAAGGTCACAATATGAGGGCAAAATGATGATGAGAAGAAAAAAAAACAGCAAAAAAACCTGAAATACCAGCAGAAATAGGCGTACTGTACTGTTGGGAGAAAAGGTCAAGCATAAAAGCAAACAAAGCTGAGATGCAGGCTGTTTAGTCTTTAAATATATCGAACTTAACATACTGTAGCTACATTGGTTGGTACGCATAAGTAATTTGGCATATGAAAAACTGATCCATGATCCCTGCTATGGGATAAATAAGCTCAACACCATAGTAGGAGAAACATGCCCATATCATGATGCTTCGCTGTCTTCACTGTGTACTGTGGCCTGAGTTCAGGGTTTGTCTGCGGCCGTGGGACCCAAAAAGAACAATTTTACCCATCGATCCACAAAATGTTCCTCCATTTCTCATCTGCACATGCCTTTTTTTACCAGAGGCACTTTGCAGGGCATTCTTGTAAATAGATTAGGTTCACACAGACATGTCTCAGTACTTACAGGTAACTCCAGATTGTTTGTGCTGTACTCTATAACAATCTCTCTCTCTCACCACCGCCTCATTTTAGCTGATTGGCCGGGGCCGATACGGCGCTGTCTATTGTGGATCCTTGGACGAGCGCCCGGTCGCTGTGAAGGTGTTTACCGCCGCCAACCGCCAGAACTTCCTCAATGAGTGCTCAATCTACCGGCTTCCGCTGCTGGAGCATGACAACATTGCCCGCTTTGTGGCTGCTGACGAGCGGACGGGCCTGGAGGGCCGCACGGAGTACCTGCTGGTCATGGATTACTACCCACATGTGAGTGACACGTGACACCCCAAGGTCTTTTGGTAAAAATAATTTGAAGACCATAACTTAGCCTTGTGGAAGATGGTGCAACTATGGAAATGAACACTATGAATTAATAGAATGGGATTCCTGTTCACACCTAGGTGATACTGTACATTTTGGTATAAGTCCGATGACAAGTCAGTTTGTAATGTTGAACATGATTATAAGCATAATAAAACATAGGAAATAATATATATGTTTTCTTTTATCACCGGAAGTATTTCTGAAGACAGTAACGATACAGTAATCCCGCGATTAGTCAATTCTAGACCCGACAGTGATACAATAATTTCCGCTAAGATGGATTTCTTATTTATAAATTGAATTTTTTTGTAGTTGGAGCCTAGAAAACTTGTTTACAACCTTCTAAATACTTTAGTATTATTAGAGTCCTCTAGATATAAATTAACACCCCTTGTATTATCCAATATAGTAACATAATAAGAGTAAATAAGCTATTTAAGACATGAATAAGACTCATGCACAAATGTGTGTCAGTACTGGGGGGGGGGTGTCTTTCGGAGTTGAGTTTTAGCTTGGCGTGGGGTCACAGCCGCAACAATAGTTGTGGGGTTACTGTGCCTGTTGTTCCGGCGAGCAAGTCTGGTGCTTGTGTGTCTCACCAAACATTACAGTAACATTACTGACACCTAGTACTACTAATTGCAGTGTGTCTTTTGAATGCCTTGTTTGTATAAAAGAAATGTTAGGCATTTTTGTACTTGGAAATGCTGCATTCAATGAAGAAAATACATATTTCTGCTAAAATATGCATGTTTTTTCAATGGTAATAGGTGGTGTCCAACAAGAAAACAGCATGATGTATCCATATATTTTTGAAAACCCGTGATAAAGTGAAGTCATGAAATTTGAAGCTCAATTTCTGTCCATGGTAATAAAAATCACCCTGGGCGGAGTTCCAGTTCTTTAAAGCTCCATCTTTAAAGACAAAAGCAGAAAAAGAGAATATCGAGTTAGTGACAAGCGGGAGGCTCTGCACTTTTATCACCTTCGTCGCATGTCGCATCTTGTCAGATCTCGAGAGTGAAGCTGATGATTGATTTGACTTCCCTCGTCGCTTCTCCGCTCGTTCACCGCGCTTCAGTTTTTTTTACCTGCCTGTGTCTTCTTCCTCCCCCCCAGGGCTCCCTGAGCCGCTACCTGAGTGTCCAGAGCAACGACTGGGTCAGCAGTTGCCGTCTCGCTCACTCAGTGACTCGCGGGCTGGCGTACCTGCACACTGAACTCTTCAAAGGAGGTGAGCATGCATCTTTCCAGAAAGGAATGGTCAGGATTTGCATTATGCTGCTCTGACAGCTCGCTTCTTTTCCACATTTGTTCCAGTTTAAATTAGTTTGTTTGATATTGGCCAAAAGAACTCAGGTAAACAAGAAAACTACAAAAATGTAGATATATGGAGTGAAAATGTGAGAATGGGGACTTGCAGGGTTGATAGCGAACAATAACAAAACACTTGCTTGGAGACTTTCAGCGTAAACATCGCATAAATATTTCAAGCCGTGCGGACCACACTTTGGTGTCAGTCCGGGACTGGGCTGTCCAATATATTTCCACCGAGGGTCACAGTGAAAAATGCAAGGATGCAGGGGCCACTTTGATGTTATATTTGAATTAAAAACTGCATTTGAGGTGTGGGATTTATAAAAAAAAAAATAACCTTGGTAAATGGTCTTTTTGTAATATTTTGACTTACTCCCATTTTTTATTACTATTATATTACTTTTTTTAAAGTGCCATTTTTTTTCAGCTAAAATACATTTTCTTTAACATTTTGACTTTATTTTCTTAAATTTTCCATGTCTGCGTTTTTATTTTTTTCCAACTGTCTTCTTAAATAATTTTTTGTAATATAATTTACTTTATTGCTATGACATTTTTACTTTATTCCCATAATATTTTATATATTATATAAATATTGTATATGTTATTAATATTATTTTTTTGCCACTTTTTCCATTATAATATGACTTTTTTCTCCTAATATTTTAAATGTATTTTCTCAAATTTTCCTTGTCTGCTGTTGTTTTTTTAAATATTTATTTTCCAACTGTTTTCTTAGTAATCTTTGTCAAATTGAATTTATTCCCGTGAGATTCAAACTTTTTTAACAACCTAATATTTAGTCCGTTTTGTTTGGATTTTTCTTTTTTAACATTTAAGTTCATGCTCGCGAGTTTTTTCCCTTAATATTCAATAATAATAATAATAATAATTTAATAAAATTGCAGCTGCTTTTTCGTTTTTTTTTTTGTTTCCAACTTTCTTATTGTAAATTTTGAACCTTTTATTCCCATAAAAGTTTGACTTTAGTCTTTTAACTTTTTCTGCAATCTAATTTTCCAAATATTACAACTTTATTTGTTGTTTTGTTTGTTTCCCATTNATTGATTGACACACACACACAGCAATTTGATTCACTGCTCAACCTGAAGAAGGAGCCTTTCTCCATTCATCTGCTTGCTTTGTCTGCCGCCTTTCCAAAGGCAAAGTCTGATGGCTTTGGATCCATCGATATACAAGATTCTGCTTTTGAAATGTTTGTCTGCGCAAAGCGATGCCAGGTTTTCATGGTCGCTCACAGTCAATGGTTTATTGGCGGTCGGACGTGATGTACTGTACAAGAAGAGCGTCACGCGTTTACGCTGCAGTCCCACGAGTCTGAAAAGGACAAGGAGGAAGCAGCTTCTTTCTCCATATCTACCAGTCACTGATTATTGGTTCACAGGTAATCATAATAATAATAACAATAAAATCATTTGCATTGCAAGGTTTGTGTCAGGCCGCCACAAATAGATTTGGCGCTACGTGTTTGCCCTCGCCCATAAACACAACGCACCTGGTTTGCCAGAGAATAACACCTTACCGACTTTGTTGCTATATTTAGAGTAGTCACACCTACAGCTGCCACAGTAAATCATTAAATTGCTGATTGCTATTTTGGTTATGTGTGTTTGTTTGATTGTATAATGTCAATGTCTGCTGATTTCAGCCTCAAATGTGATTTTCTTATTTTTTTCATTCCTTAGTCATCCAAGAAAGCACCTTTGTGTTTCAGGCAGCTTGGACCTCTTCTGCTAGGTCACCAAACAGTCGACTCGCACCGATTTGGTTCATCTAAGACAGGGCTGTCCAAACTCTTTCCACCAAAAGCCGCATAGTGAAATATTCAAGGATGCAGCGGTCACTTTGATATTTTCTAAAGATAGTTCAATATATTTCAAGCAAGAAAGGCATCTCAGCTGTGGGATACATTTTTGCGTTCTTAAATAATTCTCTTCTTGTAATACTATAACGTTATTTCCAATATTATAGTTTTATTTCTGTAATATGACTTTTCCCCCAACCAAATTGTATCTTGTTTGTCATAATGTTACAACTTAAAAAAAAACAACTTACAATGCTGTTTAAGTAGCATATATTTTATATACATATATATTATGGTTTACATATGTGTGTATATATACATACAGAACGTGTATATATGTGTATTAATACAGTATACAGCATATGTATATATGTGTATACATATGTGTGTACATACTGTATCTGTAAATATATATTTATGTAAAATTATTTTTGTATTTTTTATTATTTTTCCTCAAATAATCACAATTCTATTGTATTTTGGAATTATTTTAACTGTATGTTACTAAAGCTGCATTATTTCTCTATTTTTTGACTTTATTCTCGTAAAATTACATTTCTGCTGTTTATTTTAGTCACTGTTTCAACTTTCGTCCAGATCTTTTTTTTCTGCTTCTCTAACAACATGTAGCAATAGGTCGCGTACGCAGTGGTGAAGAAAGTGGTGAAATAATAATTACAACATTTTCCGCGTTGCCCCAAATGAGATATACCGGAGGGGGTACAAAGGAATGTCATCATAATTAGAAATAACTTAGACTTTGTTAAACATTGCAGATACATTGCTCAGAAATAACCGGTACTGTCTCGTTTACTCTAGCGCCTGTTTTACTTTTGTTATGTCCTCCTGGCAGACACTAACACACTGCGCTACCGCGAGCCAATCATTTTCGCCGTGGCAACCGTCTCTGTGCTGGCCGTGGTCGCAGTAGCCGCTTTCCTTGGCTACCGCATGATGCACGGTGAGTTTCCATGGTGGCACGCCGAGAGCAAAGAGCAGAGAACATTCAGTGGAGCCCTGGGGGCTTTTTGTTTTTTTAACAATGTCTTTTTGCTTCTGTCGTGTGTGTTTACAGGAGACAGTAAGCAAGGTCTTCACAATCTCAACATGATGGAGGCTGCTGGCTCTGAAAGCTCTCTGGACCTGGATAATCTCAAACTGCTTGAGGTCAGCGCCCCGACATTTGGAGTAGTTCCCGTTCTGTCCAAAGAGCATACAAATTGAAGAAGTAGTATTGATTCCCATAACATTTTGACCTTTTTCTCCTAAGTTTTCCCACAATTGAATAAAAAAAATACACCTTTATTTAAAACAATCCTTAATACTTTTGATTTATGCAACTAAAATGACATTTTTTTTCTTATAATATGACAGCATTCTTCTTATAAAACTATGACTTTTTTTGTGCTCCGATTACACATTTTTGTCTTTGCTGATCGTCCCATTGGTTGTGTGAAGCTATTTATTATACATATATTTTAAAAATGTGTGTTTTAACATCACATCCCTAGTGGGGAAGGAACCTTAGCCTGAGCGGTTGAGAAGTTCCATCTCGCCGTGTTTGGAACTCTGGAACCGAACACCCCAAAAGGGGCAGGAACTTGTTTCACACGAGAGTTGCTGCACGGGATTAATCATCGGTGGCGTCCCATATCGGCTTTAGAAACATATCAAACACTGTAGCTCATTCTGGAAGCATTGCTTGCATACTTTCCTGCTAGCGTTCAACTGCAGCCCATCACCCACAGCCATAGCGGCGCTGACCAACTTGGAGCACTGCGCGATCTGCAAGTCTCTGCACGCCGCTTATCAAGCTGTGCGGAACGCGGTGCCAGGAGCGGCACGAAACGACCAAAACGCAAAAGATTTGAGAGAGAACTCCGTGCCGCCACGGTAGGCGGGAGTTGCTGCGTAGTCAGAGAGCCGAGCAGAAAATGCACTCGGTATCTTTTCAGGCAGGAGTTGAATTCTTTGTGCCGTCCTTGTTGCTTATCAAATGCGGGCTTGTGTTCTTTTTTGCTGAGCGAGGCGGGGGCTTTTAGACCAAACAAATTTTTTTAACTCGGCGGAAATGCGGGTTTTTAGCGTGCTGGTCCTGAAGAAAAGCAGTATAGAATTCCGTCTATACCAACACGTCCAAAGTGCGTATTTTTTTTATTTTTGTATTTTTTTTTTTACTGGCCCTCGGCACATTCTAAACATACAATTATAAACGAAAATGGTAATTTTTAGAGAATATAGTTGAAATATTAGAATAATAATGCCATAATGTTAAAATGTCCAAATTGTATCACAAAAGTCCAAACATTAGGAGAACAAAGTCATAATATCAAGAGAAAAAAGTTGTCATTTTACCAGAATAAAGTCCTGTTATCAAGAGAAAAGGTTTGTGATCTTGCAAAAACAAAGTCATAAATTTACGAGAATAAGGTTGAATTATTAGGAAAATAAAGTCAGAAGACAAAAATGTTGAAATGAAACATTTAACCAGGACAAGGTCAAAATTATTTGAGAATAAAGTTTAGATTGTAATCTTGTGAAAAAAAGGTTGCAGTTGTATCAAAACAAGGTGAAAATATTAGAAGAATAAAGAGAAAAAAGTTTTAATCTGTAATTTTACAATAATAACATCGGAGTTTTGGGAGCATAAATTAAATACTCCTAGAGAAATAAATGACAAATAAAAAACGAATAATTAAGTAAAGTAATAATCAGACAAAAATCTTTTAATCATATGAGGAAAAAAGTACAAATTTTATTAGAGTAAGACCAAAAAATTAGGAAAATTAAGCTATAAGAGAAAATGTTGTAATCTTGCTGGAAAAATGTCATAATTTTATGAATATAAAGTTGAATTATTAAGACAATAAAGTCAGAATTTACAAAAAGTTGTAACTTTCCGAGAAAAAAGTTGTAATTTGTCAGAATAAGGTCAACATTTTAGGGGAGTAGTCATATTGAGAGATAAAGAAGTTCCATCCATCCGCAGGAATCCACACTTCCTTCCATTCATCATCTTATTTCACGTCCCTCTCGCCGGCTACTTAAGGCAAAAAGGAGAAGATGTTCAATTTTTCGAGAATAATTTTCTAATATGGGGGGGAAAGTAATTTTAAATGCATAACATTGAACTATTCAGAGTAATAATATGAAAATCAATCAAAACAAGAAATGAATATTGAGTTGTGAAAAAGTGAAACATTATAAATAATGATATAGTTCAACTATTATGGGAATAAGGTCACAATATGAGGGCAAAATGATGATAAGAAAAAAAAACAGCAAAAAAACCTGAAATACCAGCAGAAATAGGCGTACTGTACTGTTGGGAGAAAAGGTCAAGCATAAAAGCAAACAAAGCTGAGATGCAGGCTGTTTAGTCTTTAAATATATCGAACTTAACATACTGTAGCTACATTGGTTGGTACGCATAAGTAATTTGGCATATGAAAAACTGATCCATGATCCCTGCTATGGGATAAATAAGCTCAACACCATAGTAGGAGAAACATGCCCATATCATGATGCTTCGCTGTCTTCACTGTGTACTGTGGCCTGAGTTCAGGGTTTGTCTGCGGCCGTGGGACCCAAAAAGAACAATTTTACCCATCGATCCACAAAATGTTCCTCCATTTCTCATCTGCACATGCCTTTTTTTAACAGAGGCACTTTGCAGGGCATTCTTGTAAATAGATTAGCTTCACACAGACATGTCTCAGTACTTACAGGTAACTCCAGATTGTCTGTGCTGTACTCTATAACAATCTCTCTCTTTCTCTCTCTCACCACCGCCTCATTTTAGCTGATTGGCCGGGGCCGATACGGCGCTGTCTATTGTGGCTCCTTGGACGAGCGGCCGGTCGCTGTGAAGGTGTTTACCGCCGCCAACCGCCAGAACTTCCTCAATGAGTGCTCAATCTACCGGCTTCCGCTGCTGGAGCATGACAACATTGCCCGCTTTGTGGCTGCTGACGAGCGGACGGGCCTGGAGGGCCGCACGGAGTACCTGCTGGTCATGGATTACTACCCACATGTGAGTGACACGTGACACCCCAAGGTCTTTTGGTAAAAATAATTTGAAGACCATAACTTAGCCTTGTGGAAGATGGTGCAACTATGGAAATGAACACTATGAATTAATAGAATGGGATTCCTGTTCACACCTAGGTGATACTGTACATTTTGGTATAAGTCCGATGACAAGTCAGTTTGTAATGTTGAACATGATTATAAGCATAATAAAACATAGGAAATAATATATATGTTTTCTTTTATCACCGGAAGTATTTCTGAAGACAGTAACGATACAGTAATCCCGCGATTAGTCAATTCTAGACCCGACAGTGATACAATAATTTCCGCTAAGATGGATTTCTTATTTATAAATTGAATTTTTTTGTAGTTGGAGCCTAGAAAACTTGTTTACAACCTTCTAAATACTTTAGTATTATTAGAGTCCTCTAGATATAAATTAACACCCCTTGTATTATCCAATATAGTAACATAATAAGAGTAAATAAGCTATTTAAGACATGAATAAGACTCATGCACAAATGTGTGTCAGTACTGGGGGGGGGGTGTCTTTCAGAGTTGAGTTTTAGCTTGGCGTGGGGTCACAGCCGCAACAATAGTTGTGGGGTTATTGTGCCTGTTGTTCCGGCGAGCAAGTCTGGTGCTTGTGTGTCTCACCTAACATTACAGTAACATTACTGACACCTAGTACTACTAATTGCAGTGTGTCTTTTGAATGCCTTGTTTGTATAAAAGAAATGTTAGGCATTTTTGTACTTGGAAATGCTGCATTCAATGAAGAAAATACATATTTCTGCTAAAATATGCATGTTTTTTCAATGGTAATAGGTGGTGTCCAACAAGAAAACAGCATGATGTATCCATATATTTTTGAAAACCCGTGATAAAGTGAAGTCATGAAATTTGAAGCTCAATTTCTGTCCATGGTAATAAAAATCACCCTGGGCGGAGTTCCAGTTCTTTAAAGCTCCATCTTTAAAGACAAAAGCAGAAAAAGAGAATATCGAGTTAGTGACAAGCGGGAGGCTCTGCACTTTTATCACCTTCGTCGCATGTCGCATCTTGTCAGATCTCGAGAGTGAAGCTGATGATTGATTTGACTTCCCTCGTCGCTTCTCCGCTCGTTCACCGCGCTTCAGTTTTTTTTACCTGCCTGTGTCTTCTTCCTCCCCCCCAGGGCTCCCTGAGCCGCTACCTGAGTGTCCAGAGCAACGACTGGGTCAGCAGTTGCCGTCTCGCTCACTCAGTGACTCGCGGGCTGGCGTACCTGCACACTGAACTCTTCAAAGGAGGTGAGCATGCATCTTTCCAGAAAGGAATGGTCAGGATTTGCATTATGCTGCTCTGACAGCTCGCTTCTTTTCCACATTTGTTCCAGTTTAAATTAGTTTGTTTGATATTGGCCAAAAAAACTCAGGTAAACAAGAAAATAGATAGATAGATAGGTAGATATATGGAGTGAAAATGTGAGAATGGGGACTTGCAGGGTTGATAGCGAACAATAACAAAACACTTGCTTGGAGACTTTCAGCGTAAACATCGCATAAATATTTCAAGCCGTGCTGACCACACTTTGGTGTCAGTCCGGGACTGGGCTGTCCAATATATTTCCACCGAGGGTCACAGTGAAAAATGCAAGGATGCAGGGGCCACTTTGATGTTATATTTGAATTAAAAACTGCATTTGAGGTGTGGGATTTATAAAAAAAAATAATAATAATAACCTTGGTAAATGGTCTTTTTGTAATATTTTGACTTACTCCCATTTTTTATTACTATTATATTACTTTTTTTAAAGTGCCATTTTTTTTCAGCTAGAATACGACATTTTCTTTAACATTTTGACTTTATTTTCTTAAATTTTCCATGTCTGCGTTTTTATTTTTTTCCAACTGTCTTCTTAAATAATTTTTTTGTAATATAATTTACTTTGTTGCTATAATATTTTTACTTTATTCCCATAATATTTTATATATTATATAAATATTATATATGTTATTAATATTACTTTTTTGCCACTTTTTCCATTATAATATGACTTTTTTCTCTTAATATTTTAATGTCTTAATTTTAACTCTTAATTTTCCTTGTCTGCTGTTGTTTTTTTTAAATATTTATTTTCCAACTGTTTTCTTAGTAATCTTTGTCAAATTGAATTTATTCCCGTGAGATTCAAACTTTTTTAACAACCTAATATTTAGTCCGTTTTGTTTGGATTTTTCTTTTTTAACATTTAAGTTCATGCTCGCGAGTTTTTTCCCTTAATATTCAATAATAATAATAATAATAATTTAATAAAATTGCAGCTGCTTTTTCGTTTTTTTTTTTGTTTCCAACTTTCTTATTGTAAATTTTGAACCTTTTATTCCCATAAAAGTTTGACTTTAGTCTTTTAACTTTTTCTGCAATCTAATTTTCCAAATATTACAACTTTATTTGTTGTTTTGTTTGTTTCCCATTACAACTTTTGAAAAATATTGCCTATTTTCTTTAATCTGCAATTTTTCTTTTTTTTTCTATTATTATTTTTTATCTTGGAAATGTTGATGATTTTTCAGTTTCTGCAGTTGTTTTGTTTGCCTGCGCTTGGGTGCTTTGAAGTCCACGTCTTCCAACCAAACACTCGGGCCAGTCTGCGGCTTGCGTACTGCAACTCGCACGCTGTCAAAGAGCACTTTGCATCATGGCATTTGGGCCGGCGCGTGTTTCCACACTGCATGCGGCCCCGTTATTTATAGCCTGGCCTCTCGCCTGCATCCGAGCGCTAAGAAAAATGAAGGAAAGGACGAAGGGAAAGGCGACGCATAATAGGGGATGGAGCTGACCCGACTAAGCCCCGAGGCTCGGTGGAATTAATTCTTCAAGACAGCTAAACGGAGCTGACGCCTCTTCGGCGCCCCTCTTTCTTCTCCATCAGCAGGGGTAGGCGTCACAGCGGAGCAGTCAGAGAGGCTTAGAAGTACGGAGGACGAGCGGTTGTTGCAAACGTGGTCGGACGGGCGAGTGGCAGACAAAAAGACAGTGGAGTTGGGGTCTGGATTTGGTGCAGTCATCAACATCCCTCACATGAGTGCTCCCTGTTTCCCTCTGCTGGCCAGTAACGTTCATGCGGGGGTTGTGAGCAGATAAGCTCATACTCTTGTTGTTGTAGATTAGATTGCTGTTTAGTTGCTTGTTGACAGCGCATCCTGTTTTGGTGAACAGAGTCATGCCGAGAACAGGATGCGGTTGACCGGGTCATTTATCAAATACCGTTGCTCCGGTTCACACCCCTTATTGCCTTCTTTCTCCTTTTTTCAAAGACATGTACAAGCCAGCGGTGTCCCACAGGGACTTGAACAGCCGGAATATTCTCGTTAGGGCCGACGGCACCTGTGTAATCATCGACTTTGGCTTGTCCATGAAGCTGACGGGAAACAGGCCCGCCCGGCACGGCGAGGAGGAAAATGCCGCTATAAGTGAGGTGAGCGTGGACTTGTCGGTAATCATCTGTAAATAGGTTATAATACATGCAAAACGTGCAGCATACACGTGCCACTGTTAGAAAGGCCGCAGGTTTTACATGCTTATGTATTTATGATTCACTGATAGTCTTTCTTCAGCCTGCGCTGGGATTTTGCACTTTGTTCGCCGGTCTTTGAACGCCCCGTAGAAGCAAAAGTGAAGCTTAGCCTTCCCAGACGCTGCCACAGCTCCAAAAATTCACGTATACGTACAGAGGAGGTGTGTTTAAAGTGTGGCCCGTGACTGTTTTTCTAAAAATATAATTTAGAAAAATATAATTTATAATTGTATTCATTTTTCATGAATAAAGTCAAACTATAAAGGAAAAAAAAGTTGCAATCTAACAAGAAAGTTAAAAATATTGAAATTTGAAAATAAACAAATAGAAATGAAATGATAAAAAATAAATGAATTAAAAATTTGTAAAAAATACATTATTTAAAAGCCATAATATTATGAAAATAAGACAAAAAATACAAAATAAGTTGTAATTTTTGGAAAACTTTGTTGCGCAAAATGTCATAAATTTATGAGAATAAAATCAAAATATTATGAGAATAAAGTCGTTATTACAAAAAGAAAGTTGAAGTAATTGGGGAAAAAAATAAAAAATGGGGGCAGAGAAAACCACTGTAATTTTCACAAGAATGAAGTCAAATCGAGAAGACAAAATAGTTGTATTGCCATTCCATTTTCTTCCGCTTATCCGGGTTCGGGTCGCGGGGACAGCAGTCTCAGTAGGAAAATCCAGACTTCCCGGTCTCCGGCGACCTCTTCCAGCTCTACTAGGAGGACACCAAGGCGTTCCTAGGCCAGCTGTGAGACATAGTCCCTCCAGCAGGTCCTAGGTCTTCCTGGGGGCCTTCTCCTGACTGGGCATGCCCAAGACACCTCACCAGGGAGGCGCCCAGGAGCCATTCGGACTAGATGCCCGAGCCACCTCAACTGGCTCCTCTCGATGTGAAGGAGCAGCGGCTCTACTCTGGTGGTGGTTCTCTACTCTGTGAATCACCGCCTTACTGTGGTGGAGGCGTTTGAGTGCTCGGGTGATCCTAGGAGCTATGTTGTCGGGGGCTTTATGCCCCTGGTAGGGTCTCCCAAGGCAAACAGGTTCTAGGTGACGGCCAGACTAAGAGTGATTCAGAAGACCCTGATGAAAAATATCAAGAGGAGTGGCCGCACCTCCCCCGGACGTGGGAGACCGGGACCTAACCCTGGAGCCAGGCCTGGGGGAGGGGCTCACAGGCGAGCGCCTTGTGGCAAGGGCTTCACCCGTGGGGCCTGGCCGGGCCTAGCCCGAATCAGGAACACGGGAAGTCCCCCCCCGCCCCCCCACAGATCCACCACCTGCAGGGGCAAGCATAAGGGTCCGGTGGCGACCAAATCTGGTTCTTGGGACAAGTTGTATTGTAACCAGGAAAAAAGGCGCATTTTTGCAAGACTAAAATATATTATGATTATAAATATATAAATAAATATTACAAATAATTATAAATATTATGAGGAACAAGTATTCCAGTATAGAATTGTAATACTAAAGAAAAAATACATTATTTTAAAAAAAATGAAGTTGAAATTTTGGGAAAATTATAAAATTATGGGAATGGTTTCAGTGTTATGGGAATAAGGTCATGATATTACAAATGACCAAGGTTAATTAAGAAGAATTTTTGAAATATTCGGTGGGAAAAAAAACGAGCAGAGTTCATATTATTCACATTTTTCACTTTCCTCTTGTGCTTTACAAAATATCAAACTGGCTCTTGCATGTCATGTTTTCATGTTCCCCATTTTTCACCCACCTGTAGGTGGGCACCATCCGCTACATGGCGCCGGAGGTGCTGGAGGGAGCAGTCAACCTGCGGGACTGTGAGTCCGCGCTGAAGCAGGTGGACATGTACGCCCTGGGCCTGGTCTACTGGGAGACCTTCATGAGATGCACTGACCTTTTCCCCGGTGAGACATTTAACGCGGCATACGTCGACTTAGTTTTCCATGGGAAACTGCCGCTGAAACTGTATATGCCCTTTTTTTTAACACGCCAACAACAAATTTGGCCCCAAAATATGCATATTTTACATATTTTCTGCCAAAATTAAGCATATTCAAGCATAAAATGCCCAAATTGCAAATATAAGTCATTCAGAAGACGCATTGAAAGACAATGTGTTGTATTCTACACTGGTCACTAGGTGTCTGTGATGTTATGTTTGGTTGCAGTTTTATATGATCTCACAACAGGCAGAATAATCCCTTACACGGGCTACTGTTGCAGCCGTAAACCACGCCAAGCTAAAAGTCAACCCGAACCCCCGTCATCACGTCCTGTCCATGCCCCCGCTTTGCTACCCTAGCACAGGAACACATTTCCACTCACGGCTATATTGGGTAATGAAGGTAAAGGTGACTATAGGGGTGTTATTTCTTGTCTCGAGGGCTCTAATAATGTTAATAACCGTATAAAGAAGGTCATAAACGGGTTTAACGCAATAAACAAGGGATTACTGTAAACAAAGTGGGGCTGCTGTAAAACTGTAGTTTTGCAATATGGCCAAGCAATTTAATTTAGCCTTTGGGAGCATTTTTAGATCAAAATATATAACTTTTTTATTTAGCTTTTACTCTTGTGGTAATCATCAAGGTGTAGGACTCTGTAGGGCATTTTACATTCCTCCTCCTCACTTACTCACTGCCACCTCTAGGCGAGTCAGTACCGGAGTACCAGATGGCCTTCCAGGCCGAAGCCGGCAACCACCCAACATTTGAGGACATGCAGGTGCTGGTGTCGAGGGAGAAACAGCGGCCCAAATTCCCAGAGGCCTGGAAAGAGAACAGCCTGGTAGGTTGGGTGCTGTGCTAAATAGGTTCCTTTTGGATGGGTCAAAACACCGTGTGCAATCGTCTCTTTTGTGGCAGGCGGTTCGGTCTTTGAAAGAGACAATGGAGGACTGCTGGGACCAGGATGCCGAGGCCCGTCTTACAGCCCAGTGTGCCGAAGAACGGCTGGCTGAGCTGCTCCTCATTTGGGACCGCTCCAAATCCGTCAGCCCCACGCTCAACCCCATGTCCACCACGCTGCACAATGAGAGGTAACAATCTCGAAGCTCCCATCTCGCGTGAACTCTTCAATATTTACGTTCCCTTCATTTCCATACAGAAACCGCGTGACGCCAAAGTCTGGCCCGTATGCCGACCTTTCCTCCACCTACATTGAAGAGCATGAGGGTGTGGCCAAAAACACACAAGCCGACACCACGGGCTCCGCAAGCGGTCGAGCGGCGGTCGGGGCCGGGGAGAGAAACAGGAACTCCATCAACCAAGAACGCCAGCAGCAAGCGAACGCCCGGCTGCCGAGCCCAGAAGGTAGCAGCACCAGCGGAGCCGGCTTGGGCCTGAGAGGGAGCCCCTCCACCTCCACCACAACCACCACTATTATTTCGGAGTCTGAGGAGACAACAGGGGGAGCCACGGTCCCGGTCTGCCTTCACCTAACTCAGGAAGATCTGGAGACCACCAAGCTTGACCCGAAAGAGGTTGACAAGAACCTGAAGGAGAGCTCAGACGAGAACCTGATGGAGCACTCGCAAAAGCAGTTCTGCTCGCCGGACCCGCTGAGTCCGGGCAATTCCAGCCTGCTGTACCCACTGATAAAGATGGCCAACGAGGCATCAGGCACGCCGGACCCGGCCGCTTCCATGCCTGCCACCATCTTCCCTCTGCCCAAGCAGCAGAATCTGCCCAAAAGGCCGTCCAGTTTGTCCCTGCGCAACAAGCCCGCCAAGAAGGAGTCCTCGTCCTCTTCACTGAGATTCAAGTTCGGACGCTCAGGGAAGTCCAACCTACGGCAGGTGGAGGGATCAAAGACAAACACCGGTGCGATACCAGGCCCAAACATGGCTGTAGAAACTCACCGCACAACCATAAATAACATACCTGCTCTGCGAGACGTGCATGCCAACGGAAGCATAAATGGCGCCATTAACGGTCACACCAGCAGCGCCATGCCTTCTGTGGCCACAGGTGGCGATACAGGTTTTGGAGGATCCGGTATCATTCCGAACGGAACCGGAGTGTTGCGCTCCGACGATAGTCGCCTCAGCCTCGGCATCATCACAGCCAGCCCCGACGAGCACGAGCCGCTTCTGAGCCGAGAGCAGCCGGATCCGAGGGACGCGTCCTCAAGCATGGCCGTGCTGCGCTCTGCCCGGCCGAACACCAACAACAACAACAGCAACACGGGCCGCGGCGACGGCGAGAGCGGCGGGGAGGGCGAGGGAGCCGACGAGGACACGTGCGCGCCGCAGGAAGAAAGCGGGGAAACCGGCGGGCCCGCAGGAGAAAGCAGCGGGCCTTGTTCCGCTGCGTCAGACTTCTCAGTTACCATGAGAGAGGAGTCCCTGCTCAGGCAGCCCAGAGCTCGCAGACCTGAGAGACCGAACTCCCTGGACCTGTCCTTCACCACGCAGGACCTGGCCTCGTTAGGTGAGAATCCAGAATCCATCACACTGAATTCTTCCAATTTCCTCTGTTTACATATGACATTTGATATTGCACAGTGACGGGCACCAAAAACACATTTCCCCAAGATGCTTATTTCGATTATTTCGAGTCCGTGCGGTGCAGCGAACAAGGCTGCAGCATGTGTTCCACTTTCTGTTATTGCCGTAGATTGTGGTGTATACACCGGCTAATTTTGGCATATAAGCCGCTGCCTTGTGTTCCTGGGCAAGACACTTCCATCCACCTTGCTCCAGTGTTGGCCACACTGCTGCATGAATGCAAATTAATGTTTGCTGGTAGTCGGAGAGGCCTTGGGCGCAAATTGGCAGACATGTTTCCGTCAGACTACCCCAAGACAGCTGTGCCTACAGATGTAGATCACCACCACCAGCGTGTGGGTTCACTTCATTGTGAAGCGCCTTGGGTGCCTTGAAAAGCCCTTAAAAAAAGTCTAATCCAATCCATAAGTTTTGATCATGTGACATCTCCTTTACTTGTACTACTATTACTACTACTACTTGTTTAAATACTGTGCTGCTCACGAGTCAGTGAGGTAGCCAATCACGACTCGCTTGTCAATCCATTGAAACTCGCAGGAGGTTATTGTACATAACAGTACAGTGCAACAATATAAATGACTCGCGGTGTCATCTAACAAAGATCACTAAACTCATCACACAGCAACTTAGCACTCAAAAGCTATACACTAGAAATTCAGAAATACACTAATATTTACCAATTAAAATGGAGAAAAAAAACAACTTTTTTAAATGTCCCCATAATGCATTGCATCGGAGCAACACTATCATTGGGGCACTGCAATGACGTCCGCCTCCCTCTGGGCTCCTGTGGCTACCTCTGGTGGACACAGGCAGCATTGCAGCACCATCCAGCCATTTTTGATGCTGCTTGTCCTCCAATTAAATGCTTTGCTCAGATGAAGTACGTTGTGGGAATGCTTTAAAATGTTGTGTACTTATTTGAAACTTGTATTGGTACGTGTTTGTATATTTATAAGGTATACCTTGTGTGTTCAATTGCTGTGTGTTGAGTTTAGTGTTCTTTGCAAGATAACACCGTGTGTTACATAGAGTATTTGTTTTCCCCAGCTCATGATTGGCTCCTGTCAAAAAGAGCTGCTTGGTCCTCATGGACTTGTGCACGCCACAATATGTCATTTTATGACGTGGAGACTTACAGCTCACAGACCATAATTTACAACATGAGTAGTAATGAGTGATGATATAATGCTAAAAAAAATGTTATGATGAACCTACTCAGAAATGGAATCGAATTTTACAGGTTTTTACTCAGACACCTAGGAATAAAGGATGTGCCATATGAATTATGAAGTATTAACAGTGACTATACTCCTAATCAAAAGTTTAAGACCAGTTGAATTGAGAATTGATAGAATTTACATTTTCCACTTTTGGATCATAAGGAGGTCCTAAGTAGAGCTTCAAAACAGAAGACAAAAACGTTTGAAGTAAACAATTTATTGCAAGCATTAATGATGGATGCTCCCTGCAACATAGACAGCTGCCGTTTGACACCCCTGCACAACCTGAAGCTCCATTGCTCCATTGAAGGATCATCCACTGTGCTGTGTGGGAAAACATCTCAGGTGGGATCTCCTTGTCTGGCAAGGAAGGTTGGAAGCCATCAGGGGCATCAAGGGAGAATAAAAATGTCCTTCCACCTTACAATGTCCCATCTTTGGTGCTCTCTGTGGCGTTGAAGGAGATGAGGCCTTTTTTCTTCTTAAAGCCATTTTCTCTGATGCTTATTGCACTGCACTTGGCACCAGTAACAACTTTCATCTGAGCACATTGGATTTGCCACGTGACTTTTTTTGGTTCCTTAACCTCCAACCTCCGCAGCAATGGCGCGCCGCCAGAGACCTCGCGTCCGACGGCGTTCAAAGAGAGAAAGGTTTTTTTGCTTTTGCCACGAAAAGGTGGTGATGACAATCACGAATGTTCATTCTTGTTTGCAGGTGAGTGCCTGGGGCAGCCAGACAGCGGCGACAAGATCAAGAAACGCGTCAAGACGCCATACTCCCTGAAGAAATGGCGGCCGACCACGTGGGTCATTTCCACAGACGCCAGGGGGCTGGAGGTCAACAACAACGGGTCTGGCCGGAACCAAGGCCACAACAGGCCCAAGTCCACTTCAGCCATCTACCTGCGTGGAGGAGATTTGGTCGGCGAGCGCGGCGACACGCACGTGTGAGCATCCCACCCTCTGAAGACTGAACAAACCAACTGAACATTTTTTTTTGGGCGGGGGGGTGCTCACCTTTGAATCAGCAAGAGGAAGCTACGGGGGACCGGTGTGGCCTGAGAGTCTGATCACGTCCAGCGGTCAAGGTCCCGCTGCCGTGCGTCTTTTTCGACGGCGCCATCACTTTAAACGGAATCCGAGCTATGCAGCCTTGTCGCCCGCGTACACGTCCTTCCCCTCGCAAGCGTCCGAGCCTTTTCTTTCCGCGTGCACTTTGAACCGATGAGATCGGCGCTCCCGGTCCCGCCGCGACGCCACAACACACAATCGAGCACTCTTGTTGGGTTTGGTCGGAGTGCGAGGCCCGGTCGAGAAGAAGAAGAAGCGGTCTTAAAAGACAGAACAAACGACTTTTTATTTGTACTTCCTTGATTTTGTATGCAACATCTCGTCTCTGACTATCCGTGTTTTGCCTCATTTTTATTGTGCAATAGGGTGTAGATCTTAGACGCGTTTGCTCGTTTAGCATCCATTGTTTTTAACCCATATTTTAAATATGTCAATCTCCTTTGCACTTATGATTAGTCTCAATCGTCACGCTTTACGGTCAAGCCACCCCTGAGGAGACATCAACTGACAATCCTTATCTTTTTCCCTAAGGAGGACATCAACAATCAAGCTCCCTTTGGGACTTTCCTACCCCCACTTCACACAATCACACCATCTATGGTGTCTTTTTTTGTTTGTTTGTTTGTAATGCTCATGATCTTAAGGCTCTCGTCCCGGTGTCACCTGACTTTTGCGTGTGAAACTTTCTGGATGTGACTGAAATTCCAACCCAGAGACGACATGTCCTGTTTGTGCTCTTTGGAACTGTGCTGGAAATGAAACTTAAAAAAAACAAAACTAAAGAGAAAGACAACCAAACCCCTTCCAAAGCACGCTGAATATTATTTCTGCATCTCCTGCTCACATTGCTTGATATTTCAATGGGTTGGTTGTGTGTGTGTGTGTGCGTGTGTTTCCCAATTTGCTTTGCTGGAGCCCAGTGCTGTACACTCACGCTTGTTCTCATTGTGTATTCTCTGTGCCACATCAGGACCGATTTAAAAAGAAAAACAAAAAAAATCTCATTTATGTTTTTGTAATCTGTAATTTGTATGCAAGAAGGAGAAGAAACGTTTATTTGCATAACTTTTATGGGATTCTGTGTTGCAGTCAATGGACATTGATGGCCCTTTGATTCCATTGCTTCACGTTTGCTCATTAAAGTTTCTGTAAAAATTTTCAAGTTAGTATGGAAGAAATAAATCTCAATAAATGTATGAAATAACTTGCATTTTGTCTGTTTGGGTTATTTTTACGCGATAAAGCAGTTAAAATTGTCAATTTTTATTTTGGCCACCAGAGGGCGACAAATCCCCTTGTTAGTAGAGCCTGTTTACTTCACCGCTCTCTGCTCTCGCGCCCTAGCAACTGCAGCATCAGCACGAGGAGCGAGCGTCGGTGAGATACGTCAGCGTTCATTTGACCGAGTCAAGGCAGCGTCAGCCAAGACTGACCGGAAACACGCCGCCGCACTCCAAAGCAAAATCACACTGCTTATGCACTGCGCTTCTCGGAATAAACACGAGTCGCGTCCACATTGCTGGCACGTATAGAATCAGAATGTTGGTTTGGTATTATTAGACAGAATCGGTTCGTAGTTTTGATAGCGAGTGGTCACGCGCTCTATACCGAGCGATATTTTGAAATCACCGGAAGTGGCACATATTGCTTCTGCCTTCACAGCGGTCCCACTGTCGTGCGGAGCGAAGCTAGCCGAGCATCACCGCCCTCCTATTTCTATCCCTTCTGTTTTCTCTCCCCCGCTGTTTATTTTTCTGTTATTTCGCGACCTCCATCGTGGTCAACCCGGCGCAAAGAATTCCTTCCTTCCCTCCCGCTTTCTCTTTCTTCGACCGGAAAGCGTTTTGGTTTTTTTGCTAGCCGCCTCACTCGCGACAAAAAAAACACCCGCCTGTCCAGCGACGCCTATTTTGACACCTCCTTGTCACCATTTGACCCGCGTTCGCCGCCTTTCTTTTACGTGTGTGTGCTTCAAACGCGTCGATGTAGAAAAAAACCCAACCTCCCTCGGGTTTTGTGTAGCATTTTAGGAGGCGACAGGCATCAATCAGGCTGACGGGGATCCCCCATGCTGCTTTGCGCACCTCGTGACGACAACGCACCGTTGCAGGTAAGCGACATTTAGGGGTCGTATGTGTACTGTATTTGATTATTCCTGCAGTGGAAGCATATTTTATTCCCACGGTATATGTTTGTGTTTTCCGCGTGACGTGAGCTGAGCAGTATTTGTAATAAAAACAACTGCACGTGAGAAATGCTGCAGGCGCGAAGAACAAAACCGGAAGTTAGCCAGGCTACCCGGAAGTTAGCCAGGCTACCAGGAAGTTAGACAGACCTATAGGGTAACTGTTGTTTAGGCCATGAGCAGAGGAAAGTTTGTGGGAATTATATGTACTTTTTTGTTTCTGTTTATGTTAAAGGGACTGAGAAAATATATTTTCTGCCCAACAAAAACACCACAATATATGTTACCAGTAGACAGTAGTATGTTACCAGTAGGTAAGTAGACACCAGTAGCGTGTCCAAAGTGTGTCCCGGGCCTGCAGCTTTTCTTTTGGAGGCACAGTGTGCATGCTAGCAACATAACTTAACAAGAAAAAAAGCACACACACAACAGGCAAGCATGGGAAGAATCTATTATTATTATTTCAAAGGAATAAAGTCAAAATATTAGTTGAAGTTGTCATTTGACGATAATAATGCCGTAACATTATGAGAAAAATTGTGTCATTATAGAATAAAGCTGAAATATTATACAAAAAGGATGCATTTTTTAAAGTTGTGATATGTAGTATGAGAAGCAAACAAAACAAAAAATTGGTTGTGGCAAAAGGTTCAAGAACAATGTCACAATATTATGGCAATAATATCAAAATTACGAGAAGAAAATTTACGAGAAAGCTAGTTGGACATTTTTTTCAAAAACAAAACAGCAGAAATGGGGGGGGACATCTGTCATTTAACAAGAATAACGTCAGAATATTAAGAGAAAAAAGTCGTATTCTAAAGTGAAAACGACATGCAATTTTTTGACAATAAACTTGTAATATTATTGGGAAAAATAATTAGTTTTAGTAGCACAGAGTTGAAACATTGAAGACAAATTATGTTACATTTTAAAATTTGTAATATAAAAACAAAAAAAATGAAGGTAAAATACATTTTTTGAAAATTACATTGTTGCAATGTTATCATTTCAAAAAGTTATAATTAGGAATAGCAAAAAAGGAAAAATCAGCAGTAGTTTTGGGGAAAAAAAGTCAAAATATTAAATTGTAATTTTCCAATCTGGAAAACGTTTTAATTTTACGTCATTTTAGTCGCATAAAGTTGACATTTTAAATAAAAAAAGACTTTATTTTTTTTTTTTGTAATATTATGGGAAACAAACAAAACAATGAATATATAATATATGTCATATTTTTAGAAAATTAGGTTGCAGAATAAGTTAGTTAATAAGGAGAATAAAGTCAAAATAGTCTGGGATTAAAATCACAATTACGAGAAGAGCGTTTACCAGAAGAAAGTGTGGGCATAATAAATGGGGAAAAAACTGCTGTAATTTTATAAGAATAATGTAGAAATTTAAAGAAAAAAAAGTCATACTCAAATCAAAATAAACTCATCTTCTTCTTTTATCATGAGGAAAAATGGTTAGTAGCATATATCTGAAATATTAAAGACATTTGAAAAAAGATGTGGCAGAAATGAAGTTTCTGAGGTTCTCTTTGGGTGTGACCAGGATGGACAGGATCAGGAATGAATACATCAGAGGGACAGCACATTTTAGTGGTTTCGGAGATAAAGTCAGAGAGGCCAGATTGAGATGGTTGGGACATGTCCAGAGGAGAGATAGTGAATATGTTGGTAGAAGGATGCTGAGTTTTGAATTGCCAGGCAGGAGGCCTAGAGGAAGAGCAAAGAGGAGGTTTATGGATGTAGTGAAAGAGGACATGAAGGTAGTTGGCGCAAGAGAAGAGGATACAGAAGACAGGGTTAGATGGAGGCAATTGATTAATGAGTTTGTTTTTATTTTCTTCTTGTTGGAATACAACTTTTTTCCCCTATTATTATTTTTTCTGCTGGTGTTTTTTTCCAAATTTTTCTTGTAAATTTCCCTCTTGTAATTATGACTTTATATAATATTTTCACTTCCCTCATAACATTTATAATCCTTCTATAACTTATTTTTTCAATGCAAGTGTATTCATTGTTTTGTTCATAATATTACAACTTTAAAAAAAAAAAAATTTCAACACTAAATTACTAAAATGATTTTATTTTTCCTCATTTTACAAGATAATTCTGGTGGATTGAAAAGTTTTTTCTTTTACTATTTTCACTTCAATCTTGCAAAATTAATGCAGATTTTTTTGTTGCTGTTTTTCTTTTTACTTTTAACTTTTCCCCCAATGTAATTTTACAAAAATGGCAACTGTATTTTTTGTTTGTTTCTCATGTTTTTTACAATCATGTAATATTTCTACTTCATAATACAAAAATGACATAAAAAATGACATAATATTACAAGTTTAATCTCATAAAATTTCATCTGTTTTTTCCCCATTTCTGTTTCAACATTATCCTATCCATTAACTTTTTCTCATTAAACATTTTTTCTCTTAGTATTTTGACTTTATTCTTGTAAATTGTCCATTTTTGCTGTTGTTTTTCTTGTTAAATTCCATTTTTAGAGTGGGTTTTTAATATCGCTATACCTATTTTAGCTGTTCTTCAAATGATTTCTTTGTATTGTATTAATCATTTAAGCATTATTGAACATTATTACACGATATCTTTTCCTTTGCAGTAAACCCTATCAGTATAGGATTTGCTTGGTATCAAATGGATACCAAAATGTGCAGTATCGCCCAATCCTCCCCCACCTTACACTGGGTGGGAGGGTGGAGGGATTATCATCAATCTGGTAGCCGACCCAGACTCCATAAGATGGGCTGATCCCGTCTTGTTTACCATGATGTGTTTACATTTCCAGGACAACCTTCCTCCTCCTCCTCAGTGGCCTTAACCTCCCCCGTCCTTCCTCCATTCTCCTGTCGGTCCCCCGCCATCGTGTCCAGCTGTGGCCGTCACAGGGCGCGACCGCTGGTGCTCACCTGCCAGGTCCTTGGCCTCAGGACGATTGCCAGCACCAGCAGCTCCCCTACATGAGGGACAAAGCCACGCAGGTGAGCGTACTCGTCGTCGGGTGCGAAAGATCTAGTCTTTTTACCGCGTGTGCGTGTGTGTGTGTGTGCGCGCCAGACCCCCAGGGCCTGGGCAGATGAGAGGAGGCGGGGCTCCCACAAGCGTTCGGCCTCCTGCGGGAGCACCGACCAGCTCAAGGAGGTCACTTTCTCCTTCCTGGTTTTTTTTTTTTTAGAACAACCCACACACTTTGAACACGGAGAAACACGGCCTGTCCCGCTTTCTTTCAGATCGCCAAGCTGCGCCAGCAACTCCAGCGCAGCAAGCGGAGCAGCCGCCATCGGCGGGACAAGGAGCGCAAGTCGCCCTTCAACGGCGGCGGCCACGCCATCATGCAGACGCAGGTGAGAATGGGTGTGCTGCTGTAAATGATGCAGTTCTGCCTTCTCTCTGACACCCAGCAGGGGTCGGCCCTGTGTCAAAATCACGTCACTTCCTGTTTTGACGCACTCGCTTGCCGTTCATTTTCCTCCCATTTGCGAAAAGAGCACTGTTGTGATAGTTCTATCCTTCTCTCTTCCATTGCCGTTGTTCACTCACCACACAATCCCGGTGTATTACCCCTCACACACTTTTTAAATATCAAATATTTAGCTACTCACAGCTAATAAACGCTAACATAAGAGAGCCAGCGGGTCACAGAACGCAGCTACGGTGCGTTCAAGGACCGCCCGACAGAGTGCCGGTGAAGCATAAAGACACAAACAGACAATGTAGTCGTATGCTGTCCTTTCTAAATGATTACTGGCTTATAGGGAATGAGTTTTGAGTGGAAAAAACTGACTGAAACAGAAACGTAAACATTTTTCGGAACAAAACCTGCAAAACTTGACAGCGATCCCTTGTTTTGCGCGTTAATTGGTTCTAGACCTGACCGGGAAAAGTATTCCTTATTTCTAAATGGCATAGTTTTGCAGGTAGAGCATTATTAGAGCCCTCAAGACATGAAATAACACCCCTATAGTCACTTTTGCAATCCTACAAGCCAATATAGTAGACATAATGAGAGAAAGTAAGACATAACATAGAGTCACACTCGTTGTTAGCATTGGTAGAGGTCCTTGGGTTTTTTTTACCTCCTGTTGTGTACAGTACTTCCTGCAGTGCCTATTTTCTCATCATGTGACGTTACGTGTTGCCAACGCTATGCTTCCGGGCGCTTGCGTTTTGCAGGCACCCATTCCCAAGACCATCCTGATACCCATCCCGATAGCCAAGTCGTCTGCCCCTCGTTTCCGCAACAGCGTGGAGGGTCTCAACCAGGAGATCGAACGCATCATCATCCGGGACACCCCCGAGAAGGACGAGACCATCGTGGTGAGTGATGTCATGGATCGCCGTGCACCTTCTAATTTGGCAACAATTTTTCCTCATAATATTACAAGTTTATTCTCATTACAGTATGAGAATTTTTTCTTCATATTTTGACATTATTCTCATGAAATGGCAGGTATTTTTACACCCAAATACTAAAAGTTTAAAAGGTATTTTTCCCCATAATATTACAACAGTATGCTTGTAAAATTACAATATTTTTTCAAATGTTTTCACTTTATTCCAGTGATTTTTCCCATTTTGCTGTTGTTTTTCCCCAAAATTCTCTTCTTGTAATTCTGATTTATTCACTTAATATTTTGACTCCACTCTTCCTTACTTTTTCCGCAAATGAAAATTAGTTTCTCATTATACAGACTTTTTGGAAAAACACTTTTTCTTTATTATTTCATTGTTATGCTCCTAAAATTCTATGTTATTTTTCCCCAGAATTTTATGAACATATGTTCATTAAAATTTTATTGTAATATTTTGAGATTATTTTTGCCAAATGACTGCTGATTTTTCCCATTTCTGGGATTTTTTTTTGTAATTATAATTTTCATTTGCTAACTTTTTCCACAACCTAAGTTTCCAAAAACTACACATTGATTTCAAAAATTACATTTTTTGTTTCTGAAAGTATTATGATTTTTTATAAAAACATTGCTGGTAAAAAAAATTTAAATTGTTAATTCCCATAATATTACGACAATACGCTCGTGAAATTACGACTATTTTGAATTTATTTATTCTGGCAAAATTACACCTGATTTTTCCCATTCATGCTGTTGTTTTTTCCTCAAAACTATTTCAACTTTCTTCTGGTAAATTTTGTTTTTGTAATTTTGATTTTCATTCCTATAATATTTTGACTTTATTCTCTAACTTTTGCCGCAACCTAATTTTCCAAAAAGTACATATTTATTTGAATTTTTTTTTTTTCAAAATTACGGTTTTTTGGTTTCTCATAGTATTATGACTTTTTGTAAAAACATTGCTTTTCTTAATATTCCAACCTTCTGCTACTAAAATGTAAAAAAAAAAAAATCCCCCATAATATTGCAACAATATTACAACTTTTTATTATTTTGACTTTGTGCTTGTAAAATGACTGCTGATATTTCCTTTTTTAAATTGTTTTCTTGTAAATTGTAAACAATCCAGTGAACCTCGTTTGTTGTTGTTTGCACGGCAGCCACAAGACGTCCCCGACGGGCACCGCGCCCCGCCGCCCGTGCCCCCGCGGCGCAGCAGCAGCACCCGCAGCATCGACACGCAGACCCCCTCAGGGGGCGGCGGCCTGGGCGGTAGCAACAGCAGCAGCCGCCCCGACTCCATCTCGCCGTCCTACCTCACCGTCCTCAACGACGCGAGCGGCGGCAGCCCCTTGGAGGAAAAAGAGCTGGGTCATTACTCGCCGCTGCCAAAGTACGCCGCCTCACCGCGGCCCAACAACAGCTACACGTTCAAGAGAGAACCCCCAGAGGGCTGCGAGAAAGTCAAAGTGTCTGAGGAGTCTCTGTATGTACAAAAACTTTTCTTTTTCTTTACCGAAAGCAGCAAAAACAAATCCTGTTTGTGTCTCCCAGGCCCAAAACCCTGCAACAGATCCCCCCCGCCCTGTGTCCCGACCGCAACAAGGTCAACTTCATTCCCAACAGCGGTTCCGCCTTCTGCTTCGTCAGCATCCTCAAGCCCCTGCTCCCCACCCCGGACCTTAACTTCCGCCCCGGGGTGGGCCTGCGTAGTCTGTCCCCGTCGCTGGTGCCTCTGTCCACCCAGCCCTGCCTCCTGGAGGAGCCCGAGAGCTTCTGACGAGGCCTTTCCGCGCATCTTTCAATCTCCTAGGAAGAAAAAAAACGGCCTTCAGCATGCGAGCTCTCTGATGTCTTTAGCCGCGTCTCAAACGGCGCGTCCCATTGCCTCATAACCCCCCCATCTCATTTTTCAAATTCTTCTTCGCGTTTTTGGAAGGAAAAGGGCATAAAGACTTCATCGTACGAGACCATGACGCCTTTCCACGAGACATATCTTTTTTTAATAATAATCTAGAAAAGATGCCTTCCACCACAGAAGGGCCGAGGTGCTGCCGGATTGTAGCAGAACTTGAATGGGGGTGAGAAAAAAACCGGTGCCTGATATTTTCACCAAATCCTAAACCAACTTGATTTGGGTGTGCTAATGCTAGCACACCCCCTCCCCCTTGCTTGCGTCGTCAGCACGGATAAGCTACCGTCCTGTGCGGAGAGGCGCAAACAAAGCTAACATGCTCAAAACATCCGCCTCTCAAACGCAAACGCTGCCGTCAGTACACTTCAATAAGTGCGCTAAGTACACTTAGTTTCCCGGCGCGGAATTGGCCGCGTAGTGCTGTCCCAAATCTATCGCTTGTCTTCTTCTTCGCTTTTTTTGATACGCTCAAGGTACTTCCGCCCCTTTCGCTACGTAGCCAAGATGGCGGCCATTTCGTTTTGTCAACAAGAAAAGAGCAGCGGTATAATCACTAGTTACTTCCCCCAAAAAGCAATTGAATTAGTTTCTGAATGAGGCTTTCATGAATGTAATTATTTATGGCGTTACTTCAGTTGAAAAACCTTAAAAAACGTAAAGGATTTAGCTTGCCGGCGCGTTTCGCCGTTTATGTGCGTTTACTCGCAGTTCCGTAATGAAACGCTAGAGGGCAGTGTGTCCCCGCGCGTTCGGAAATCACAACTCTCAATGGCGACTTTCAGGTCGGCGACATCAGTGCGCACCAACACGCCGCATTTCGCTCTCGGTGACGGCGATTTAACGTTGGACTATTAATAAATCAACCAAAAACGTTAGCGGAAGTGTACAGACGGGGCTATTCCATTTGAGACGGAGTGTAAATACGGAAGCGCACTCGCTGCGCGAGAAGGAACGTGTGCCCCCTAGCGGCAACACTTGTCAAGACAGTTTAGGAGACCACCAAGCGGCTGATTTAGGACGTTAGGACACGACGTGTCATAAGCTGTACGTGCCACAGGAATGTACTTGGATGTAAATATAGACGCACCCGCCGTATTGTATCAGCTGACAAAGTGAGCAACTGTATCTTAGTCCACCCGCCGCACCACACACCCCCATCGTTACCTCATGGTGCCGCTGAGTACTGTGAATTACATGTTGTCGTTATTGTGAATAGTAGTGTATTTATTTATCAGAGAGGATGGATGACGTCATCCATCTCAGGTCCTAGTGAATTGAGTGCATCCAAAAAACACCAGTGATGGGAACCGGTACTTGGCAAGCTCAAGTTTTTGTTTTTTTACCTGAAGGACATCATTGCCCCCTTTTTTAATCAAGCAACAAATACATTGTATTGTTCCAAACATGTCCGTGTCGTCCTTTTAATATCGCATGCGCTCTTTGCTCTTGGTACGAGTGAACGGACAGGAAGTTATACAAACGTTACCGTTGTATGTGGTAATTGTGCCACATGAAAACAACTATCGTTACTCTTAAGACGCCGCATGACAATAATTTGGCCATAAACAAAGGAGCTCATTTCAACTATCACTTCTTGTTAGCGACGACGCAATCCGCCATCTTGTCCGCTGTCGCGCAGCAACGCTGCGTATGATTGGCCGACGGGAAGGGTGGGATTGTCAAAATAGGGTCAACAACGCGACACCTGATTGGTAGCAATAGAGTTGACACGACACGCACGATTAGTCCTAATTATTGTCAACAACGCGGCTTATGATTGGTCGAAATAACATTCTACAAAGGCTAGCGTCAACTGCACAGCTTATGAAAATAACCACAACATGCCGTATGCTTGCTAGCGCAGCGTTCAACACGACGTGTGATTGGTCGACATAAAATTCCGCAACGTGACGTATGATTGGTCCATAAATAAACTCCAAATATGTCCGCCACTAATTTGGATCACCGGAGCGTAACGTTTGAGTGGCTCCTGACAGTTTATCGATTTGTAGTCCATAGAAATATTCTAGCCGTATGTCTGAAAGCGTCAATTACGTGCGTATAACAAACACGTATTTTGTCTGTCTTGTTTATTCCGTAACAGACCCCAACTTGGGTCAAATAAACGAAATAAAACAGGTTGAAATGAGATCGATACATTCATTAGGAGTCAACAGCAGTATACACAAAGTGACATGAGTAAATATTCCTTCAGTTCCTTCCTTCCAGCTCATGGGAGGAAAAGTGATGTCCTTTTAGCACGTAATAATAAAGTAAAATACAGTAGTGATAATAATAATATTTTTCATGATGAAGTAAATCAGGCACGCATGTGAAGACTTCCATTTATCTCTCTTTGGCCCCGAATGCCCGATGCAGCCGCCATCTTCATTTAAAAGTGTCTGATATTTTCTAACGAATCAATAATGTAAATGGTAGAATACATGATATGACTTCCGTTGCGTGTCACAATCTCTGCATACTAAATTCACAGTAGAGTGTTTTCATTTCCTATCATGTGTAAGCTACTTGAAAAAGTAAGTGAGTGGCATTGAAGTCCTGCCGAACGACAGAAAGAAAAAGAAGTGATACGTGTGCCGTGTTAACAGTCATTTCCTGTGCGTGTGTTTTGGTATCACAACATCACACACTGCGGTACACGCACGAATGGCCTCAGGCGTTAAGCAGCTCGTCGGCAGAGCGTCCGATGGCGTCCGGGTTGGAGAGCGGGTCCAGATCCGCAAAGAGGTTGAACCATGCAGACATATCTCTGGATCCGCCTGCAGCAGCTGCCGAGCACCCCATCACATTTTACACGTCAATATCAGTGAGATGATAAAATAAGATTATTAGCAGAGTTTGAAGCTTACGATTGGTTACAGAAGCTGGAGCCGGAGCAGCTGATTGGCTCTGTGTGGCAGGAGGCTGAAGGGGCGGAGCTTGGAACATAGGTGGTGTTGACCAGCCTGGCAGACAAAAAAAAAAAAGATATGGTTGGAAAGGAGGAGCACGGGGGCTCCTTCCACCAACAGAAGGCTCACCTGTGGAACTCAGACTGTGGTCCAGCAGCTGGGAAGGCAGGAAGCCAGTAGGGACGGGGGAGGTGCAAGGGGCCTGGGGAGCGGTCTGGACCGGGACCGGGACTGCAGGCCCAGCGCTGGGGGCCTCAAAGAGCCCGAAAGCGTCCTGCCACTCTCGGCTGAAGTCGTCGGCCGCGCCGGGAGCCGGGCTGAGCAGGTCTTTAAGGAACGCCATGTCGCCCCGTTCGCCGTCTTCATCCTCTGGGGTCGAGCCCGTGCCGGTGGCGTCCCGCAAAACACCTTAGACACGTCATTTCCTGCTTTAGACTTCCCCTAACCGCCTCCCCTCGAGATGCCGACTGTCAAAAAGCGCAGCCACACACTTACCGCTTTTGAGGCTGCTGGGGGCGGGGCCTGTGAAAGCGGGAAATGAATGACTATTGGACACAAAACGGTGACTACAAAAGCGTGACGTGGATTATTCGTCCGGCGGGGTCGACCACATACCCGTGTCTGCAGCACCGTCTGACGTCCCGTCATCCAAGCACACCAGACTAGGAAAATACATCCAAAAAGATATATGAATTTATAAATATCAATTTTAGTCACACTACATTTCTCCCCAAATGTAATCATTTAAGCAAAACTGAACTGAAATAGAAATGTCATTCAGAATACGCACTGAAAGAAAAGATGTAGTATCCTACACTGGTCACTAGGTGTCAGTAAGGTTACATTGACCCCACCACAGGAAGTACTGGTGTCCAGAAACCAAAACAAGGGACACTCCCAGTACCAACACGTGAGTCCATATTATGTATTCTCTTCTCTAATTATATCTACTATGCTGGTAACAGGAGTGGTAAAGTGACTATAGGGGTGTTATTTCATGTCTAGGGGGCTCTAAACAGGTTTTCTATGGTCTAACTGTAAAAATATCCCATTTATAAATAAGAAACCTCACATTCATGCCAGGAACTGTGATGAACGAGGAATTCATGCCAATTATGTGTATAGGAATATTTCTGTACTATGCTGTATATACACAGTATTTGAGCCTGTATGTCTCATTTTCACCTCAAATGTATGCAAGCAATTTGTGTCCATTGTATTACCCAACATAATAAGACCTTGACTGTTATGGGTCATTTAGGTCGCTTCTCCACCTGTCCGTGTTGCTCGGCTGAACCTTCCTCTTGTCCTCCTCTTGCTGAGCTTCGGTCATTTGCTCCAGAGGGTCCCGCAGGTCCTGCCAGCATTTGGACGAGTAATTCAAGCAAAGCAAGGGAACGGAATATGCGCACCGGCAGAGTCCACCCACCTTGAGCGTAGTGAACTGGTACGGTATGTGCCCCTGAAAAGCATCGTGGATGTCGGACAGGGCGTGGGCCGTCTTCTCCCAGAACTGCAGCAGCGTGGTCTGCAGGGAGAGGCAGCATGAGTAAAACGTCCAACGTGCGCTCAAAGACGGTTGGGCCCACCTGGTAGTTGCAGAGCGAGTGTGAGAGCATGTTGCAGCGGCTGGCCCCCAGCATGTCCACCTTCTGGCACACGTCGTTCTTTAGCTTCTCAAACTCGCTCTTTGTCGCCCTCACCTGGCCCTGAACCTGCCAAGGCAGCAAGCCACGGGTCACAAAAATGGAAAGCATCCCAATATACAGAAGTGGGGGGAAAAAAGCTAATAAGTGGTTGGGCCAGCCTTTGCAGCAACAACTGCATCTTCTTTTTGGTCCAACTCATCTTTGCAGAATTGTTGTCATTCAGTCACAAGGAGGCTTTTCCAGCATGAAGCGCCTTTTTAACGCCACGCCACAGCATCTCAATAGGACTCAGGTCAGGACTTTGACTAGGCCACTCCAAAGTCTTCAGAGGTGGACTTCCTGGTTTGTTTTGGATCATTGCCCCGCTGCAGAACCCTGTTGGTTTCAGCTTGACATCACCAACAGCCGGACATTCTCCTTCAGGATCTTTTGGTTCCATTTATCTCAGCAAGTCTTCCAGGTCCTGAAGCAGCAAAACAGCCCCAGACCATCACACTACCACCCCCATATTTTACTCTTGCTAAGATGTTCTTATTTTGTGCTCTTACACCGGATGTCACAGGACACACACCTTCCAAAAAAGTTCAACTTTTGTCTCTTCAGACCACAGAGTATTTTCCCAAAGGCTTTGAGGATCATCAGGATGTTTTCTGGCAATTGAAAGGGGTCTTAAAGTTCTTTTGGTTCAGCAGTGGTTTTGACCTTGGAATTCTGCCATGCAGGCGGTTTTTGCCCCATGTCTTTCTCATGTTGGATTCACAAACACTGACCCTAACTGTGGCAAGTGAGGCCTGCAGTTCTTTGGATGGCATTGTGGGGTCTTTTGTGACCTCTCGGATGAGTCGTTGCTGCACTCTTCAAGTAACTTTGGTTGGCCAGACACTCCTGGGAATGTTCGCCGCTTTGTTCTCTGTTTTCGCCAGTTGTGGATAATGGATAAGCAGCATTGGAAATTGATGGATGGGCTCTCGCTGTGGTTTACTGGAGTCCCAAAACTTTGGAAATTGCTTTATAACCTTAACGTTACGTGTCATGGGGCACTTTTTCCACACAAGGCCATGCAGGTTTGGATTTTTTTCTCCCATCATAATAAAAAATTTATTTTAACAGCATTTTGTGTTTAGTTGGAATTTCCAATTAGTTTAATGATCTGAAAAACTTTTAAGAGTGATAAACATACAAAAAAAATAAATCAAATACTTTTCACACCACTCTATACCTTCAGTTTCTTCTGCCCACTACAAGTTCAACCATTCAGTCAAGATGGCGGCTCTTGAGAGTGGTAAGTGAACACTCAAAAGACTAAGTATGGAAGTGCAGCAAGTGTTACCTTGCGGAACTTTTCCAGCTGTTTATAAGTGTCTGGGTCGAGTTCCTGAGAGATGTCTTTCATCCAGAGCAGCGCTCCTCTGTACTCTGTGCGAGCTTTCTCCATGCGGCCGACAGTCAGCAGCGTATCGGCGATGGCGCGCCGTCTGAATGTCTCCACCTCCTGGTGTAAACGGTGCAGCGGCGGGCTGAGCACCATCCTGCGACACAGCAAACACAAGCGTTTAGAACGCACTGCGGCGTGGAGCTCATCCGCATGGCGGCCTTCCCACCTCTTCTTGGCAGAGGTGCACAGGGCCTTGCTGGTGGCGTCCATCATGTTGCCGGCCTTGGTTCGGTCTCGCTCAGCTTGGAAGCGCAAAAACAGGCCCAAGTCGTTCTCTTCCTGGGACAAACCTGAGGGGGAAACAAAGCGGTGGCTCTTGCTGTTTCAGCGAAAGCTCTTATAAAAAATTATATAACCACATGTAAGCTGCGTAATGGCTTTTATGAGCTACTGAGATGGTTATTAATAGATGATTCATAGCGATTGCTGGCAAAACAACAGTGGTAATCAGAGCTGAATTGTAGTAGAGTCGTCCCTCGTCCGCCCCCTAAGCCCGCCAGTGCTATCACCATATTTCAAAAATATATGAAACAATAATCATGGTGTTTCGCAGTTGCATACAACCTATTATTAAACAAAAACAACATGCCTAAGTGGACTAAAATAAAAGTCATTCGGAAGGCGCATTCAATATGCAGTAGTCTATGCTGGTCACTAGGTGGCGGAAGGTGAAACACAGAAGCGTCATACTTTTTCGCTTTTAACGCAGTTTGATAGGGGTGCTCCGATCGATCGGCCATCGATTGATATCGATTTCCGGGACAAATCACCTATGGTTGGAATTCTCTCACAACAGGCACAAAAATAATAATATTGTTTACATAACAAAGGCTACAGCTGTGGCCAACTGACAACTCTGACATGACCACGATAAACGGCAGGAAGTTATGGAGGGGGGGGGGGCAGCGTAGTGTACAGTGGCGGCTCCGTGCTTTATTGGAGTGACAAAAATAGAGATTATTGTGGGCGTCTATTGGTTGCACTCATTCATTCGTCTGAATTACAAATGAGCATTTGTGATGTCTCCTGGGCTCGGTGGAAGGCAACGCCCCGGCTTTCGTGTGAGTTGTGTTCCCGTGCTAAACAACAAAACGACCAAGTCACAAACTTGACTGTTTGTGCGTATTTAGTTACATGTGACTGCTAAATAACCCACCATGGGGCCAAACAAAGTTGGGAGCGCGAGTCATTTGACAAAGACGGTGGGCAACCAGGCCGTCTTTGCCAACAAAAGTGATGTTAAATGTTAATTAATGCGTTTCTTCCCTCGTTTATACTTATTTTTCTATTGTAGAATTGGAATTATTCTTTTTAAAACACATTTTGTCAAGTAGATGTACAAAATGTCCCATGGAAAGCAAGGTTTTTTGCAGCCCTGGCACGCGTCTAACTCTCACAGCCCGGCGTTGGAACTCACGCGTGATCCTAAGCTGGTACTTCTCGATGACTTTCAGCAACTCGGTGCAGGTGGACTGAACCGAGCGAAAGAACTGTGGAAGACAAAATGAAAGAAAAGTATTATGACAGTTTGCAGCGGGGTGTCCAAACTTTCTCCTGCAAAGGCCACATAGTGACAAATGAAAGGATGCAACGTTGATATTTAACAACCATGTAGATATGCTAAGTTTGACATATTTCCTCATTATATTACATATTCTTGTTAAACTTCTCCCGTTTGCTTGCAACTTTTTGCTGATGTTTAAAAATGATGATTATAATTTAGTAACAATTGTCCAAGTTACTATAATTCTACTCCGCTAACAAACTGAGCACTAAAGGGGGTAAAAAAGCAATGTGAGGCCACCCGAGCAAATGTAAAGTCACTGATTAACTGCAGAATCAACAGCGTGCCCTCCTGGCGTTTCTATTTTGCTTGCAGATGAAATCCCGTTAGCCGCTCACAGGCCCAAATCTAATTTGAGCAGGTTCTGGTGGCGCTCTGCTTGTGTGCGTCAATAGAATATGACGCATTTCAACAGAAAGGGCAGCATTTACTGTATGTGAATACAACGCTCATGTGCAATGGTTTGCGGCGGTCTTGTCCCAACCTCCAGCTTTGCGTCCAGATCGGCGTCTGAGGCCACCACGTACTCGTCCTCTTTTTTGCCAGTGGCTTTGATGAGCACTTGCTTGGTCTTCCAGAACTTCTTCTGCATGCGCGCCATCACTGAGCTATCCTCACCGAGCAGGTCCCCGACAAACCTACAAGGAGAAAAGCTTGGTATCTTCTGTTGGACTGACAAATTTACATTTTTTTTTATTACTCGGTCTGTCAAACCATTAAGATCAGATGATTCACAGGTTCCAGTGTAGATTATTTTAGATTAATCATGATTAATCCCCAATTTATTTTAAAAAATGTCACAAAAAGCCTGCCACAAATACATTTGGTGCCACCTTTTTAATTGTCCCTCTCGCCCATGAACACATTATAATGGGATTGCCTGAGCAGCTTGTAATTACAACACCATACTGTAGGTGGCATTGTAACACATACGAGTCACATAACACACTCACCGACCGTCATGCACATTTTCAGAAGCCTGAAAAATCTACTAAATGACCTGATTACATCAACATTGTGAGATTTTAGGTGTAAAACGTACGTACTCATGCGGACATGACAATGCAAATCAGATGATTAGACGCGACGGCACTGATAGACCGGAGTCCTGTTAACCCGTTCATTTAGAAGGCCCTACTAATTGAATGGTATAGTTCCTAGGAATGGGGTATGTGAATAAACATTAAAAACAATTAGCGCCTAACACTCTCAATTACCATATAACGTAATCCAAATGTCACCATGCAAACTATGACAATGTTTTCAAAATTTCCTGGTAATTGATATAAAAAGGTTTATGTTTTGGGAGTACATGTCTATTGCTCAAAAGTACGCAAGTTTGGGAACCACTGGTATAGTTGATTAATGTGTTTACTATGTTGAATGCACATTGCAATGCAACTTACCCATCCATGATTGGATATCGGTCTGCAATGATAAAAGTAGAGCATTAATTCACAAGAAATGTCCACAAATCCTACTGTGCTGACACAGAGACAACCACTCACGCTGGCATTCTGTCCTGCTTGCCAGTAAACCTGGCGTGTGTTTTGGGACAGCAGCCATCAGAACGGTTTGGGAACTGATGTATAAATAATACCTTGTAAAGGTGGCACGTTTTCCAAAACTCAGCTAAATGGTCTCAGCCCTGTTGGTTACTAGGAAAGACAATCCTCGCACGGCGCGCACAGACGGCAAATACGCGTGTTCGTATTTATTTAAGGATGTGGTTGCCAGGTGTCTAAGCAGCACCTGCCATACCGGACAGCTGGCTGTCAAACTGCGCTGCTTCACCCGACACTGGGCCAAAACAAGTCCTTCTGACTTGAATATGAGTATTGAAAATACACAAAGTCAAGAAACTAAAACCGCCTCGACATTCAATATTATCAAGAAACAGAGAATTAGTTGCCGACGCCCACGAGCCCACCAGAAAAGGAGCTAGCTAGCTCTAGCTAGCTAGCTAGCTAGCTATTTAGCTAGCCCACCAGCTCCTTTTCTGGTGGGCTAGCTCCAGTACTAGCTATTTAGCTAGTACTACGCGAGTTTGTTTTGTTTTTTTAACTTACCTTAAATACAGTGTATCAGTCCTTATACGTGAGTCATAAGTCAGTTTGAACTAACCGTTTCTCTGGTACAGATATATGTGCTTATGCTTGCCCCATAGTGCCAGCATCTATGACAGCAGCAGGCAGCCTAATCTCGCGATATCCATTGTAGCGTGAGTCAAGACAACCAGGATATGCAAAGACTAACGTGACGTCAACGGTGGGGGCGGTCTCTGCGAGTCACACGGAAGATCGTCTATTATGCAATGCTGTGCCTAGTCTACCCTCCATTTTATACAGTAGATTAGGGTATCGTTTGCATTGGCTACACAATATAAACTGCACAGTTTTACATAATGGAGTTTTACCAAGTAATGGTTAAAACGTGATAATAGTAGTAAGAGTAACAGTAGAAACTTGCAGCAGAACTGACTCAATACACACTAACCACGCAGAATGGTTCTCGTTTTTTTGCATCTTTGAGACCAGCTTGTTGGACGAGGAAAAAATCTTTTACCTAAAAAACACAATTAATAAATCGTCTTATTGTAAAGCTACAATTCTGGAAGAATATAAATGTTAATGTTGTTTTGACAATCTAAATAGGATTACAGGCTTTTGTAAGGCATCACAATTATTATTTTTTTTAATAATCTTTCCAAAATAACAGATACTAAATAGCCAGGTAAAGTTTTTTTTTTTAATTCTGAGTAACATTCTGTAATTTAGTTGACAAACCCTTTGTTTTTTTACATATACTCTAATCACTCATGAATGACGTATGAAAGGGTAAAGAAATAGGGGGAAAAGACATTTTGTTTGGATATGAAAGACACTAAATACAATATTAAAAACATTAATATGCAAAAAATTACATCTATAATTGCAAATATAATTGAAATAGACAATTACGTAAGCTAGTAACACAGTTTGTGTAAGTATTTCTGATTTAGCTATGTGTATGACTATAATGTTTGGGTCTGTTAGTTTGCAATGTCTAAGTGCATTATTGTTATTGACAATATATGTTCATTAAAACAAAACATTTCAAAACCTATGCGCTCATGCACTTTGGGTTTTTTGGGGGCACTTCCACTTGAGACAAAGACACGACACCTGGTAGATTAAATCCGTTTATGCTTGCGTGAGGAATTACATGATAGGAATAACACTGGAAATGTGTAAAGACTAAAAGGGAGCGTGCCAAATGTCTGCCGACGCTACGCCCCCACATCCGTCTGGCAAGCTGAGTATCTGTAGGTGTACAATTTGTTATCCGCTCCTCCGCTTAACATCAACTGGGGGGGAAAAAAGAAACATTTATTCGTGCATTTGTATATGTATATATATGTTTTAAGCCTCGTTTACACTTGCAAACTCTGTGTCCCCGCAGTGGTAGGCAACTTTGTGTGCCGATGAGTAAATTGGTTGTGGGAAATAAAGAACCTTTGTGGCACGCACAATTTCCGTGAACGCACCGCAACCTATTTGCAAACAATGCAGACGCTGCGTAAGACATGCCTCTGCGTGTTGCGTCCACATGAGAACGGATCACAGGGCACACCTACCAAGACGCGCAGACGGAACCATTCAAATTATCCCCACTCTGTATTTTCCAAAAAACGGCCATTTCCGTGTGGATGAGAGCCTGAAAGATAAAGTCCTTTCCGTGTGTATAGCCTAGCATGATAGGCGTAACTTTTCCACTACCTCTTGGAACAAGTCTTGGATCTTCTTTTTCCCAAATAGATGTCTTCGAGTCAGAAATTCCCTCTCCCACACTCTCAGTGCCTCCTTTTTTCGAGTTTATTCCCTCCTTGTTACTCTTTGCACATTCTCTATCTGCAGTTGTGAGAAAATGACATACCTTGCTTTTTTGCATGAGCTACCTCCCTGAAGTCCAATATCTTGTAGGGCCATTGCAAATAGCGGGACCAAATAATGCCACGGATGCGGGCAAGTGAAAGAGTGAAAATGCATACCCATGCAAATGCGTGCACTAGATGTAAACGGTACTTGACAAGGTGCGGGAGCGTGCTCACTTCCTGCACTGTTTTTTTCATTTGTGCATAAACAGAACGCAGTCTTCACACTCTGCGAGGCGACACGGGGGCAAAAAGCGTGCAAGTGTAAACGTCACAGTCTTACCCCGCTTTCTGTCCAGTCCACGCAGAACACTTTCTCTTCATGGGCTGCCAAGTCATACAGAGGAGCTTTGCAGCTTAAAAAAGACAAAAACAATATCAGTCAACATTGACATGTGCTTAAATAAGACACACGGCCCACATGCCGAGGTACGTGCTGAGCCGTGATTATGGCGTCTTGTTGATAAAAACTATGCATGAGTGTGTATGTGCAAGTTTGACTCGTCACACCTTCTGGTGTCCCACAGTTTGACCAGGTTGTCCAGGGAACCGGAAACCAACTGGTGCTCGTGCGACGGCGCCCACTTGACAGCGGTGACCCAGCCAGTGTGGGAGGTGAGTGACAGCAGCGTCAGCGAGCCATCTGAAGGCGAGGATAACATTAGAACAGAATAGAACCTGTTCCCCAAAAAGGTGCTAATACCTTTGGTGCGAGGGTCCCACAGCCTGATGTGTCTGTCGGCGCTGCCGGACGCCAGACGCCGACACAGCGGCGAGTAGGCGACGCTGTTAAACACTTTGCTCCCATTCTGTGGGACGAGCCGGGCAACTGAAAGGGGCTTCAAGTTTCCTCTAACGCTCCTCCGTGTCTATCCATCCGCCTTACCAGCGTTGTCTTCATGCTTCCCGTTTCCGCATCCCACAAGCGGATGGTGTGGTCCCAGGACGCGCTGCAAACCTCCTCGCCGTCGCACCACAGGACGGAAGAAACGGCTTCGGTGTGGCCAGATAACGTCATCAGCGGGGTCTGTAATGCCATGAAGATTACGTCAGCTCAGATGACAAGGCCTGAAGGTTCTGCTCTTCACCTCAGCTTAACCTTAAACCCCAGATTAAGCAATCCCTCGTCTATCACGGTCAATTGGTTCCAGACCCCACAGTGATAAGTGAATTTCCGCCAGGTAGGAAATATATACAAATCCTGTTTATAACTTTCTAAATACACTTTTTTAACATTAGAGCCCTCTAGACATGAAATAACACCCCTATAGTCACCTCAACACTCTTGATTAGCCAGTATAATAGACACAATAACAGAAAATAAGACTTGTGCTTGGTTGGGCTTGAAATGTGTTCCCTCGGGGAGTCGAGTAGCGGACAGGACGTGACGTAAGGGCTTTAGAGTTGAGTTTTCCGCAGGTTACGACCGCAACACCAGGACCGTGTTAGGGATTATTGGGGCTGGTGTGAGACGTTTCAAACCCTGCAATAAAAGCCTCTTGTTTCCGGTGATTATGTCTGGTGCTTGTGTGTCTTACCTAACAAGACTGTAACATTACTGACGCCCAGCGAGTCTTCGAATGCGTCTTCTGAAGGCCTTATTCTTGTATTTTACTTCATTTAGCCATTCGTACGCTTGGAAATGCTTAATTTAAGCAAAAAAATATGTAACTCTTACTTATAATATGAATATTTATAACAAAAACAGTGTAATAATGGGGGTGTCGTGTAGCAGTTACCGCAGCGACATAAATGCAACCACGCCTGTAAAAGCTCACCCTGGTGAGGCCCAGCTGTTGGGTCTTCTGTTTCTTCCTGGGCCTGTCGGCGGGCTCCTCGACCTCGTCTGCCTGGTCTGTGGGGACTGGGAAAGCAGGAAAGCATGTCATTTTCTCATCTGTTTTCCCTCGGTTTGTTTTTATTTAATCAAATAAAACACAAAAACTTATCCAACCCACCCGCCGACCAGATTTTCAACATTTTGTCCCAAGAGCCGCTGCAGAACTGAAAGAAGCCGACAAGAATTTGAATTCACCTCTCAAAAAAAGCATCTTTTCCCACCGCATTTAGCGATAGCGCCACTACCTTGGAACCGGTGGGGTCTGTGGCGACCGTGTCCGCGCTCCCAGTGTGTCCCCTGCAGCAATGCTTGGCCTCCACTTTGTTCTTCTCCGAGTTCCACTCCCACAGGATGAGGGTTTGGTCAAGCGAGGCCGTCAACAGCAGTGAAGTCAGGCCATCTGCACAAACATGTTTATTTTTGTTCTGTTTTGACACACTGCCCATGCAAAGTCATATTTAAACAAATCCATTTGACAACACTACAACAAAAAGGATTAACAAACGGGAAGATCTGGAATTGGATTTGATTTATTATTGCTTCAGTTCATGTTAATCTTTATTTTATTTCATCCATATATCTTCATTTTTAAAAATGTTTTTATTTTTAACCATTACTTTATTGTATTTGTGTTAAAATTTAAATGCAACGCGTTACCTTCTGCACAACTACCTGTTCAACCACTTCCTCCTTGCTGTCATGTATGTTTTCTTCCATTCGCATTCACTGCCGAGCTCTTATCAAATGCACTTCTGCCACTTAGTGGCCGTTTTTATGGCTTAAAACTGCTCTGGAGCCACATGCATTGCATCGTCACCTTTTTTTAGCCTTTCGCGCAGAAAAACCCCAAATCCACAAACGCGTCTTTGGGATTGGGCGTTTGTGTTGCAAACGTCTTTGGCATTGAATGAGTTAAGCGTGCATTCAGTTTTGTTTACTACTGCGTTTATTTATGCAGGTACATCTACAACATCTTCATTTCTAGTTATTTTTTTAATTCTTATTTATTTTCATTTACTTTCAATGTATTCACTTTAGTCAGCATTTATGGACGCACAATACATTGTCAGTTCTTGACTTCTGCATTAATTAAAATAATTATTAAAAATATTATTAGTAAAAAAAAATTATTAAAATTTTATTATAAAATCTATCAATAATGTCTTAATTCTATTTATTTTATGTTCCATTTACTTTTCATTTATTCCCGTATTTATGCTGTTGTACATTCTGCATTGATTGATGGATAAAATGTAACATCCAAGCACGTGCTCACCCCTCTTAACCCAGGCAACATCTTTGACCACGTCTGTGTGTCCCGTCACTTTCGTCATCGCCTTGCCCTCCAGCGACCAGATACAGGCAGTCTTATCGTAACACCCGGTCAGGATCCTGCCGTGATACGCCACAAAAAACAAGTCGGCCACAACAGGTTACCGTGGTGGCCGCAGCATCAACCATCATCTTACCATTCAGAATCCGCGTCTACGGCGCTGATCCAGTCATCGTGCAACATACACTCCTCGGGTTCTGGCGCCGTGACCCTCTCCACGTACTCGATTTCGACAACCTCTTCCTGCAACACACACCAGACGTGAACATGAACTCTAGTGCCAATATCACACTCAGCTGAAGCGGTACCGTAGATATGCCCTCCGCCTCCATGTGATGGACCAGCGGCGTTCGCAGGAACTGACCCCTGACCAGGAAGTCAAACTCCACCTTGCTATGAGATGCTGTGGAAACCAAGAGAAGCAGGACGACACGTTAGCCAGACGCCTCACAACATAATGTTCAATCAAATACACCAGCAACCGTTTTTGGCCTCCAGTAACATGTTGATGACATTGCTGAGGTCCTGCACTTCAGAACTGGCCGGGATGGAGAATGGAACATCATCTATGACGTACCTACGACCAAAACACAGTAAACATCAATGGAAACAACAAAAGGCTAGGCGTGCTAGAATGATAACTGAATAGGTACATCTATTAGCTGTCCTCGTCTGGCTAGCTTCGTGTGTTCGTGTTAGCTAACTTACCTCGGGTTCTCCGTGTAAAACCTCGCTTGTAACTCCGACATTGTGACAACTTGGCGTGTGTGAAAGACAACAAACTGACCGACTGCTTCAACAAGTTCAAGCGTTACATTTCCCGGCCAAGCTCTGCCGTCGTCTTGCCATGTGCTAGCAGCAAGGCATGGCAATCGAGCGCAGCAGGGTCGATCGACTCTCGCGGCGGACTCGAGATGCATTGTGGGAAGTGACGTTAAAATTGACGCGTCCGACGGTCTTCTTATTTTTGGTATCGACATTCGAGTAAATACAGGTTCAGTAAGGCCAGTTGCGATATTATTTTTTATTTGCCTCTAATTTGTCGACCGCGGTTATCAGAAGATAAGGTAAACGACATACCTTATCGACAAACATTTGTGAACACATTCAGTACTATAATGTAATGGTGGCTGTAACTCAGTCTTTTATTACGGATGCTAAGAAACACCGCATGTAAACAGTTGCCAACACTTCCTGGTTCTCTTCTTCTACGTGTTTTATAAACCTGCTCCAACCAGCATGCAGAACGTCACTGCCCCCCACAGCCCACACCCTGAACTGCAACCCAGGGCTACACAATGCAGGACAGTATTTTTATTAAATTCAGGAGCAATTCACAGCTAAAACTTTGCAATTGCAACGAGTATTTAGAGTAAACTCATTTTGTAGGTGGTCACGTGATCTTTTAACACAGTATATTACATCATTAATATGGCTGCTAGTTATTATACTGCATTAACATTACTTTCAAGTCCAACACATTGAGTTTACTCCCATGCAATTTCAAACCACTTCAGCCCACGGGTTTTTTTTTTTTTTTACTGGCGTTAGCATATTGTGCTTTTTGTTCAGATAGTTTGGCATGTTAATTATTGGATTGCTTTCTGCATCGCTAAATCTTAAATGATACAAAATGTGCATCATTATTATATCAGTGTTTCTGTACACAGCCCTTTGAAACAATCAACAGTGTGGTTAAAAACGAGAACACAGTTTCTGAAAACTGTCATTTATTCCACATCTTTTAAATCTTCAGATTTGTCATCTTAAAGTCTGGATACGGATGTATTGTAATACAAACAAATCAGGGTTATTTGAAAGCGCAACCACTTTTTTCAGTCCTCTGCAGACATCAACGTATTACTTTGCATACACAAACTTCTTTCAGGCACTAAGTACACCTTTGCCCTCTTTAAGATAAAGTAAGCGTGTGAGAGAAATAAAAAAATAAACAAAATATATACAGTGTGTCCTTTTCAGTCTTCTTCCTCCTTGACTTTCTTTTTCTTCTTTTTCTTTTTCTCTGTTGGCTGGAGATGAAAACGTTTACATTAGTTTAAAATAAAACACGTAAAAAGCTAGAAGTGAAGCGATGTTGTACCTCGGCGATCTCAGTCTCTTCCTCTTTTGGCTCCGGAGTTTCATCCTTCTGCTTCTTTTTCTTCTTCTTCTTGGGGGGCTCCTCAGTTTCTTCTGCCGCCGATAAAAGATGCGAGCGTAATTTAAAATTAATTAACGGGAGGGAGGGGAAAAAAACAACATGGCTGATGGGAATGTACTCACCTGTAGTTTCAGGTGACTTTTTGGGCTTTTTGGCCTTCATCGCAGGTGTTGAGGCCACTTCTTCCTCCTCTTCTTCCTGCTTGATCTCTTCAAATTTCCTCTTTTTTGATGTGGAAGGGATTGTAGAATCCCCAGATGGGTCGTAAACTTTCACTTCACTGTTGGGAGAGAAACAAAAATAGATTACATACAAATTATGTGCAGAAACTTCATTCTAATTTCATATTTAGTAACCAACCAATTAATTTCATATCAACTATGATTTGTAGTTATATTAACATTAGTCCTAAATCAATACAAATGTATGGAAGTGTTAGTTTTGAAACACAATTAGGTAGGTTGCTTCGTGTATTTATTGTTTTAGTTGCGGAAAAAGTAATAAATGGCAGAGTTTGCGTAATTCCCCGTATTCGGAGGCAGGTTTTTTTTAATGTAAAATGTCAATTTTTATTCTTGCTAAATACAACTTGTAAAATGACAGAATCACAAAACAATGCAAACTTCCTAGTTAGTTTTTTTAAACAATGACTTATTTGCAAAAGGCCCCAAGAATTGTCCAATGACAATTGGGTCATTTAAGGCATTGCTCAGAAGAACAGCATACTTTCATTAAAACGTGGATTGAAGGTGCAAAAAATGTTTGGCTGTTCAGCTAAAATGATCTCTAATGCCTTAAAATGGAGAGCAAAACCAGAGACATGTTCCCAGCTCGCACACTGGTTACCTTTTGTGCAGATATTTGTCTGCCTTCGCCATCGCTTTTCCTGTTCCGCTGATCCGTCGGATCTAAAAGAAACAAAATATGTAACATTAAAATGTATAAGCAGCAAGCCAAATTAAAGTCAGAGGAAGAGATATCTACATAAATTGTGAATAGCATCCAGAAAATGCATTAAGCTTGCTTTTACATTTACAGGTGTGGAGAATCATGGGGTACAAATAAACCAATTTTACTAGAATACAAACCAACAAAAGTTGTATTGTAACAAGAATAAACTTGAGGAAAAAATATTCATTCAAATAAGTCATTTTAGAAGCATAAGGATAAAATAAAGAAAATATTTATATATATTATGGTGGGAATTTTTTATCTTTTTTTAAATTTAAAGTTGTAATAAAAAATTAAAAAGCTGCACTTTTGGGAAAATAAGCGATGTGTTCTTTGGCAAATTGTAATCTCTTCTGCCTTTCTTCTTCTTGCAAATAGATTAGCTTCACACAGACGTCTTCGTTCAGTACTTACAGGTAACTCCAGACTGTCTTCGATCATCCTAGAGCCTTTGCCATTCTGGTTATTTTACCATCCTTAAATAGGGGCCCCGAATTCACACCTGTTTCAACACTCCTTTCAACTAATTGGCCAAGAGCAGAGCTTTAGAAGCGTGCATATCGTGAATGCTGGGTCTTGTTTTCCGAGAATCTACTGTACCTATTGGCAACGTGTTTGCCATGTGGCAATAAAAACATACTAACAACAGTACTTCTTTTAGTTAGTCACGGTGGACTGCTGTCATCCTTTCAGTTTTACGTATGAGGTCCTTGGACACCCCTGAAATGAGTACTTACTCCTCTCTCCTCCAACTGTCGTAATCTTGCCTCCAGTTTGGCTCGGTTCTCCACTCCCATTTCCGCGTTCGTGTCCTCCCCCAAGGCGTCGTAGCGGATAGCAAGAGCTGTTTTGGCTGCCAACATTCTGGAGATCTGGGGAAAATGACCAACACATTTAAATGACCCACTTACTTCAGGTATCCTGTTACCCTTAGCGCACCTTGCCCTTGTTCTTGGCAGTCGTCTGGCCCACCAAAGAGGCGTGGTAGATGAGCCCATACTTTGGCGTGTCCTTGCGGGTCTTCAGGGCTCGGAAGAGTGCCTTCTCTGCTCCCAGAATCTGAACCGTGGAGGCCGGGTGCTTTGCCAGATTCAAAAGCGAACCTGGGTCCCCCCCAAAAAAACAAACAAAAACCCGCAAATGAGCTGTTGGTGCTAAAGCAGAACCTTTTGAGGTGGGTCCACTTCCAGCAAAAGCTCAGATGAGGTAGTGACTTAAAAACATCACAAATGTCGTCAGTAAGGCGACGTAGCGTCGGTATCATCACAGCTTGGAGTTCGGCCGGCAGGGCCATTTCCGTGTCACTCACCGGCATGTGAGATCAGACGAGCGCCGACCAGCTCGCCCACCATTACTGTCAGGTTGGGGGCGATCGCCATCATTCGGTTCTTCAGGTAGTCGTACAGCTGGGTGCGGTACTCTGTGATGTCAATCACCTGCGCATAAATGCAAGCCAATCAAAAATGGAGACAAGGCTGATCTTCCACGTCACATGACCATTCAGATGCGGTAGTGACAAAAAAAATAATAAAAACACAACATAGTGGTTTTCTGAGTGAGGACGGTGGTCGCCGTCATCACCCAAGCCCCTGGAATTCTTAGCACAGTCGCCCTAAAAGGCATACCTGGGTGCAGAGGTGGCGGATGTTGCTGATGTCCTGCTCCGACACTTCCGTTCCCATGGAGATCTCGGCCGCCAGCTTCACCTCCGCCTCGATCTCCTCGGGCAGCAGGTCCGAGAGGTCGCTGCCGGCCACGTTGGTGCGGTCACCGATCCTGCAGACCGTCTTGCAGTAGGCCAAATTGTCAGTGACGACCTTCCCCAGCTCGGGGAAGTGCCAGCCGTACCACTCTCGGCAGCGCATGATGTAATTGTTCAGCTCCTTGTCCAGGTCGTCCAACAGAGCTACAAAAAATCCCAAACACCAATAAAGACCTTGTTGCTCCTTTCAACCCAAACTCTGACATCAATGTGCCTGTCAGGCGCCATGGTGGGGTCCCTCCCCCGTTTTCAGTTTTAACGTCACATGGATCAGTACTAGCGACACTAACCTGTCTCTTGGCATGGGATGTCAAAACTTTTTCCCGTGAGGAAATTGAAAATATTAATAATTACTAATAATGTAAACATAAAATACAAAGTTGTAATTTTTGAAAAATTAGGTTGGGAAAAGGTTATATTATGGGAATAAAGAATATTTAAGTTACGAAAATCATAATTACAAGAAAGTTAAGAACAGTTGTGAGAAAAAAACAGCTGTTATTGACGAGAATAAATCCAAAATATTAAAGCAAAAAAACGTCATTACAATTTTTGTTGACAAATTAGGTTGGGAAAAAGGTTTTATTATGGGAATAAAGTTTAAATGGGTTGGGAAAAATTTCCACTACATTTTTTAAAGCAAATTTTACAAAAATAAAGCCAAAATAAGCATAAAAGTTGTATTCTAACTGGAAAAAAGTTAGAATTTCATAAGAATAGTCTTATGATACAAAGGAAAAAATATATTTCAGTAGCATAGATTTGAAATATTTAAAAATACATATTTTATAAAGATGTGATACAAATAAAAAATACGAAGCTGTAATTGTGGGAAAATGAGGTTGGGAAAAGGTTATATTATGGGAATTAGGTAGAAACAGGGGAAGAAAGTCAAAATTACTAGAAAGTTTATAAAAACAAACTAATAAAATGAGAAAAGAACAAGACAAGACAAAGTATTCTGCAATATTCTAAAAGGGGAAAAAAAATTTACGGGAATAAATTGAGGAAAAATGTCAATGGCAAAGAAATTTTTTTGAATCATAATAGGAACAAAAAATACAAAGCTGTCATTTTTGGAAAACGTTCTAATATTATGGGACTAAAGTAAACATATGGGAAGAATGAATAACAATGAACGTGATGTTTTCTTTAAAGCCCGAATTTAAGCGCATTGGGGGTTCGCACATTCAAGTAGCAGTAATTCAGCCTCTGTGTTGGCAGTTTGCTGCGCATTTGGAGCAGGACGCAGATAAAGGGATCTGCTTGCAAACGCAAAGTAAATGCAGGCAATGAAACACACACACACAGAAAAGACACCCATAGTGTGATCGCTAAACACCAGATAAAAAAAATGATGCAACTTACATATGGCCTGCACAATCATGGTGTCCACCTTGTCTGGGCTGAACTTCAGCTTGTAGCGGGACAAACTGGGAAAACAACAAACGCGGTGAGGAACGCGGCACACACCCAAACTCAACTTTGCGCGGGAGACGCCGCCATCTCAGTGGTAGTGACGAATGCTGAAGGATAAGCTACAGGGGTGTTTCAGACAGCAAGGTGTAATCACAGACGGGAGCTCACTAGACATTGCCCCGGCCTCGCCAACCAACCCACCTGTGAGCCAAACCTAGGGACATGGCGCTTATTTCCCTCTTTGGCAGTCCCGTGATGAGGGCCTCCATCTGGCTTCTGATGCATCTCATCAGCTCGGCCACAGCAGGGCTGTGGACGCAGCTCAGTTCCAGTTTGTCCTGTAAACCAGCAACCCGTTACTCAAATAAGGGTTTGCATAACTTGTTTGGAGATATGGGCTGGTAAACACAATGGACCGAATCTTCTGAACAACAAGGAGTCAATTATTCGGCTAACTTACTTTGATGACGCCGCCGAGTTTGGCATCGCTGATGGCCAGCTGCTCGTGAGCCTCTTTGGCGACCACCTTCTTCAGCACCTTCTTCAGGCTCTTGCCAATCTTACCCTCAACAAGGGCGGTGGCAGCTGAATACAGGAGGTAACAGACATTGTATAAAAATATAAAACAATGTCTGCATCAGAAACAATGCCTTTTCAATCAAATCACCTAATTTGCATAACTGGCGGTGATTCGTGGCATGCTATATTTTTTAAACCTGGCTAAAAACATTCCAAACAACAACATGTCAACACACCTATTTACCGCACCATTTGCATACAATACCCATGCCGAAAAACGCCCCGTATATTTGTGCCGCAAGGCATGCCGGGTAGCTTATGGCACTCTTTCTCCCAACACTTTGCTGTGTGGCATTTTTTCTTGATTGCTAAATATGTTGGAGGTTGCCAGAAAAGTAAACGAGAAACATTAACATACTCTTGGTCATGTTGTTGTAGCTGGACTACCCAGCATACCTTGTGGACATTTGGAAATAAGTTTGTTATGTTTAGTAGTACCTTTCCAAGTCTCACTGTCGCTGCCAACATGAGCGTCCACCCCGGGAAAGGGTGGAGTGCCATCTCCGGGTCGGGGATGAGGTCCTGCCTCAAGTGGAGGAGTTTAGGTACCTCGGGGTTTTGTTCGCGAGTGATGGAAGGATGGAACGCGAGATGGACAGGCGGATTGGTGCGGCGTCTGCAGTGATGCGGACTCTGCACCGATCCGTCGTGATGAAAAGAGCTGAGCCAAAAGGCAAAGCTCTCGATTTGCCGGTCGATCTACATTCCTACCCTCACCTATGGGCATGAGCTTTGGGTAGTGACCGAAAGGACAAGATGGCGGGTACAAGCGGCCGTAATGAGTTTTCTCCGCAGGGTGGCTGGGCTCTCCCTTAGAGATAGGGTGAGAAGCACTGTCATCCGGGAGAGACTCGGAGTAGAACCGCTGCTCCTTCGCATTAAGAGGAGTCAGATGAGGTGGCTCGGGCATCTGGTTAGGATGCCTCCCGAACGCCTCCCTGATGGCCCCGTAGGCCGCATTTTATTTCTTCAGGAAACCTAAGTGTCCTATCGCTGGTCATGACTGCTTTCTCAAACAGCGGGGCGCGATGCGTTAAACACTTCCTGTTTTTCCACCGTTAAATGGGAATTTGACGCACACAGTCACCTAAGGGTTGCTCCAAATATATAGGAAACACCAAAGTGGACCGAGACTTTGCACTGTTAGAGGAGTGTCAATACCTGCTAGGGCCTCTGTCGTGTCTTGGAACTTCTCGAAGTGCTTCAGTTTCAGACTGAAAAGCAACAAACACTTGGGTAAGCTCAGGATTGATTCTTTTGTGGGAGTCATGCCGTGCAGCATTTTTCTCACATTTTATTAGCCTTCTCGGGAGTTTCGAACTCCTTGTAGAGACTGTCGACCTGCTGCAGTTTGGATTCATCAAGAACCTGGGAGGGGTAAACAAAATTAATAGAATTAAAATAGAATAAAAGATGTGCGGCCGTTAAGCAAAACGTACGATCATCATTAGCATTCCGGGCACGTGTTGCTCGCACACGTGGTTGGAGGGCCCGTGGAGCCACACTTTAACTGATACGAGTCGATATGCAACCTAAAACGTGTCAAAATGTGTAAAAGTACACAACGCAAATCCAAGCGACGCGGCGCCCACTTTACATTTTGTTGTGTAATCGCGGATAATCGTTCCCAGATGAACGTCGTGATCGAGGCTACATTTCAGCAAGAATGCTAAGCTAACTCACGTTGCTAACCCGCCTTTACCTGAAAAAGTGTATGACTTACTTTAAAAATGGCATATCCCGCAGCGGTCTCAAACAGGACGAGCATTTTGTCCGCCCCCCTCTCTGAAAAGCCGCTTTAAACGACGATCATCCAAGTTTCGTTGCAAAACGCTCCACCGCGGTGCCTTCCTCGCGGTGCTGCCTGGTCCCCTGCGTCTTCTTCGCGGCTTAAAAAAATGCTACGGCGCGTGACGGAACTTGGTTGTTATACCGCCATCTGCAGGACAAAAATATCACTGAACGACAAGGTTTCATTCCTTCCGCACAACAGCCAAATATTTTTTTAAATTAAAAAGACTTGTGGCTGGTGTATAGCTACAGTATTTTATATATTGTTCGGTTATGTTTTAATATTTGCGACATTATTTATTTGTCTGCCCTTTCATTTCCGGTGTAGGCGGAAGTGACGCAAGAGGTCACGGCAACACAAGCACGTGAGAATTTCATCGTGAGACGCCGACAATTAACCTATTTGTCTCGGTTTTCGTGGCAGGACTGAGGGGTGTACGGTATGGATAAACCGGGTCACTACCCTCCACCGAACTTCGACTGCCCTCCGCCGAACTCCTTCCAACTGTCATGGCCGCAGCAGCAGCAGCAGCAAACGCCTGGAACAAGCAACTTCCATCCCAGCATGTGGACTTGGAGCGAGGGACCCGGCTGGTGGAACCACGGGGCAGCGACGGGAAACTCCGGGTCTCAGTATTCATATGGTCAGCTTCAATGTTTAAATGAACAGACTGTCGTTTTATAACCTAAATTTGCGCACTTCTGTACGTATGGTTGCCATTTTCACAAAATGTTAGTGCACTGTCAGTACCCGGATGCTGACACACTGTGGAGCCATAGTATGGAATCACAGGAGGGCCAAAATTAAAACGAAATAGGTGTGGCTGTATAAATAGAATCAATAATAAGAAAACATGCAAATGTATCCGTTTTCTCAATTTGCTTTCCTTGCATTGTCTTTGTTTTTTCCGTTGTCGTCGCCTTTTTCTGTTTTTGGACGGACTGTCGCTGTTTCACTTTTTAGTCTCCAGCTTGTATGGAACAAATGGAAAAGACAAAGGCAACACGGCTTCTGTCATCTAATTTCAACATCTCCTTTCCAAAAATGACTGCATCAGCAGTAATTTAGTTTACGTGCGCTGCTTTTAATCTATTCCCTTAGGACAGAGTTCTGGTCGTGGATGGTATCAAGGATATCAAGGTTACGTACCACCCGGAAACCGTGGGAAAAAGGTAAATGATTTCTATCACCCGATGCCGCCAATATGATGTCTTGCTTTGGGGTTTTTTTTGCACACGGCAAATGCGTCTGTCTTTCACCCACGCAGCATCACAACAAGAGAGAACCTGACTTTTTGCATTTTTGTGACACCTGTGACCGAGGTTTCAAAAACCAGGAGAAGTACGAGGAGCACATAGCTCAACATGTCAAGGTAGTGTCTTTGTCGCAGTAGCGTATTTGAAGTACCCTTACACACACTCACCCCGCTCTGCAGTGTTCTGTGCGGGACTGCAGCTTCACTGGTCATGAAAAAATAGTCAGCATCCACTGGAAAAATGTAAGTAACGCTTTATCGTCGGCATCATGTTGTTGCGCTGGCTAAAATTTGGGCAATTTCTTTGCAGACCCATGCACCGGGAAAGAAAAGAATCAAGCTGGACACCCCCGAAGAGATTGCAAAGTGGAGAGAGGAGAGGCGCAAGTTAGTCATCGCAAATAGCGGATCGCAAATGATGCGTTTGGATTCTTAATGAGGTTTCTTTCCAGGAACTACCCGACCGTGCAGAATGTTGAAAGAAAGCAAAAACTGATGGAAGGGCGAGAGAGGACCGGGGCGGTCCTGGAGACGGCTCAGTTTGGGTAGTTTTGACTTCTTTCTATTTATATCTTAACACCAGGGTGAGTCAGGCGCCATTTTGCTATGTTTGTAAAGGGTACAACCCACTTGTGTGGATATGCTCAGAAAAAAAACAGCCTTCATGTCTACTTTGCATTATGACATTGTTACTAGTGTTATTGGTATTAACAACATTATTATCATTGAATGAATTTCTGTCCAAGTCTGTGCTATTTCCTGACCTTATTGTATGTTCTGATGGATAGGCGAATGAGAGGCAGAGGGCGTGGCCAACGGCGCGGGAGAGTTCATCATGGGTTCCGGGGCCAGCGTCCCCAAAATCCGTCGGAGAGACCCCCGCCCCTCACACAGCCCGGCCCGGACCGCGATCCACTGGGAGCGTTGGCCAAAAGTGACAATGGTGAGAGAAGGAAGAACGCAATGGCCGTGTGCAAATTCCTGCTCTTTTGCAGCAGAACACATTTGTGGGTTGCATGGTCTCAAAGTGACACCTTGTGTTGAGTTCTAATCTTCCAACGCATTGACATCAGATTCTGACAAAGACGAAGCAGCGGCTGACTCCAGGGGCGCCACCCTCGTTGTGGCCCCGAAGCAGATGAGCTCAGCTCTGGGGTCCCTTGTGGCCAACTATGGCTCCATGAGCGAGAGTGAAAGTGACGATGGAGCACACGGTGAGTTTCGCACTTATCTCAGGGATTTAACAAGCTAGTTTGAGTTTATTGGTTGGTTGGAGTTCCGCATGTTCCATGAGACTCTCTTTATGAGTAGGATGGCTAATATGCTAACAGTCCGCATGGTAGCACCTAGCAAGGTAGCACTAGGCACGGAACTCTCTACAGCAGTTCCGTGGTAAAATTAACATTGTGCCATGTACGTTTAAGCCATTTCAAATGACGCAACTGGCTAAAATGCCAACATGCTAACAGATAGCATGCTATCACCTGGCAAGATAGCACTAAGTACAGAAAGTGGCACAGCGGTTTCATAATGAACTTACATGATGCCGTGTCAGTTCAAACCATTTCAAACAACAAAGATGGCAACCATGCTAACAGTCAGCATGGTAGCACTTAGCAAGATAGCACTAACATTAGTTAACACCTAGAAGCACTCAGAAAGATAGCACTTGTTGCCATTGCAGTTCTATAATCACTTGCAACCTTGCTATGTAAGTTAATGGCATTTCAAATGATGAAAATGGCTAAAATGCTAACAGTCAGCGTTGGCAAGATAGCACTACATACCAAAGGTGCCAAGGCTCTTTTGCTTTTGTACATTTTACAACTTTCCCATGTAGTTGTATGCAATTTAAACTGGCTAACATGCTAAATCCAGAAAGCGATACGGCAGTTCTGTGGTCATTTTATATCATTCCATGGCCATTTCAAATGGCTAAAATGCTAACAGTTAGCATGCGACTGTCTAGCAAAGTAGCATTGAGTACCAAAACTTCCACTTAGTTTTAAACCATTTTAAGGGCAAATTGCTAACATGCTAACAGTTAGCATGCTAAGTCCTTGCAGAAGCTGAACATTTTGGTGTTGGAATTGCGTTAAAAATGGAGCATAATAATAATAATAAACAGTAATAGTGTTTTTGACAAAATAAGGGGTTTTCTCTGTTTCAGTCTCTACTATGCAAAGAACCAAAGAACTGCTCCAAGAAAACAAGGTTTTGCTAAACCAGGACTCACAAGCTTCTATGGTCCCCCATGGATGGTCTCCCCAGAATACACCCAACAATCCAAGAGGGAGAGGAGGTAGAGGAGGAAGGCGAGGCCGAGTCGGAAATAATATGCTGCAGAAGCGGCGACCCACTCTCCTTGAGATGGTACGGTGTAGCTTATCCATGTTTTTTTTTTTTTATCCCCCAGCAATTCTGAGATAACCTGAAGGTTCTCTGTTTTGTTTGGTCTAGCTCCTCGCCCCAGACATCCGCCACGAGAGGAACGTCCTCCTGCAGTGTGTCCGATACGTGGTCCAAAACAACTTCTTCCAGCCAGAGGTCAAAACCGAAGTCCGTCCGGGGACTGACACGAGGCAAAAAGTTATGAATGGAAAGCCACCAATGGAAGTCAGGACTGCGTCCGTCTCTGCGGGTGCTGGTGGGAGAAGTTCTGTCAACGGTGTGACCGCCTCTCACAGAGCCGGCACCAGACCAACCGTTCGTGAGGAGGAAGAGACGGGGATTGGTCGGGCTGACCCAGAAACAAACATTGCGGTCAATCGCTGCTCGCCACAGAATGCGCCGGCTCGGCACCTACATAGACACCGATTGTCAGGGGACCCAACTGGGCCACCAGAAACATGCTATGGACTTTCAAGTGACTACGCCGACTCCGGTGTAACGAGTAACCAAGTCGCCTCTGGAACACCAGATGGCCAAACTGGCCTTTGCTCACCAGGTGAAAAAGTTGCCTGTGGGGCACCGGATACACCAGGTGACCCAGCTGGCCGCGGACCGTCCAGTGAGTGTGCTGGTTGTGAACCACCAGTTGACCAACCTTCAGCCAGAAAAGCGGGCTACGTTCATGGCGAGCAGGTTGGTTCTGGACCACCAGGTGACTAAAGCAGGTCGCAGAGGATGAGGAAGACCAGATCCCAGAACAACCGCGATTGAATTCCGCGGCGTATAACAGTATCTATGAACATATATGATAATGAAATATGGGAAATGGCACATTTATTTTCATGGATTAGTCAATAACGTCAGATCTACTTTGTTTAATTTGATTTATCATTGTGTCATTTAGATTTCCTATAATACTTTAATAAAAATGTTTTTTTTTCTCCCAAAATAAGTGTGTACAGATCCAAGCAATGTATTTTTTTTTCATTCCAACTATGCCAAAACACTTTTTACATGTTAAACCCCGGGAATTATGATTTACTGTACATAGAACTATACATTTTGGAGGAGATGTCATGTGACTGACCCAGGATACCGCTTCTTAGGGTGGGAGAGACTGCAAATTTGGATCTCTATCCAATTCCATGTGAATACAGGATCAGGGTCATTCATTCAAAAAACACAAATGACAAAAAATATGTTTTTTGTTGCTCAATCAACATCTCCTGCACAGGGGCGGAGCTTCAGGGGGGGCTTGTAAAATGATGTTATCATGTGCTTTATTATTCTGGTTTAAAGGGCCCAGTCATTTGCCCCGGCTCTGATTTGTTCTGCAACGACGTCCGAAAAAACGCGACATTACCACACTGGTATCGAGCTGATAATGATCCTAGCCACGGTATCGATACAGTCGATTTACGTATCGTATTTGCCCGTCCCCGTGACCTCCCCAAAATGGCGGCGCCGAGTAAGCTAGCCCATGAACGAAAACCTATTTTCTGAAACCGGAGGCAATTTTACGCCCATTTTCCCACTGTCGCTTAGTACGGTGTCAAATCTGTTCAAGTGTTCGGACTATATTGGATTGGTTCGTGTAAAACAAGTTGGGAAGATATCCAAGGGACGCGTACGTTAGCCTAAAATTGCTACGGCAAGCCTCACGTGACATGGTTGGCGCCCATAGCGAAAATGAAATAAATAAAGCACTTGCTTTAACTTTGGAACGCCTAGGCCACTTTCTTAACTGGTTCGATTCGACTCAGAAATGGGTTAGCCGCTATGTAATAACTCAGCGGAACGATGCGACTCCTACAAATAATAGGTGAAAACACAACAGAATGGCACCTAAATCTGTCCTAAACATTCGTTAGACATGCTAACCACCGTCAAAAGGTGAGTCGCTACGTGTCACCGCGTAACTCTTTACGACGTTTAGCGGTTGCGTCATCGGGGTTGCCGTGGCAACGGCGACGTAAACAGTTAGGAAGGAGGGCGGGGGGCAAACAAAAGTCCACAAGTCCCGCAAGTCCCACATTGTTGGGAAGTATGCGTCGCAGGTGTCAACCATGGCAGAAGGTTGCGTTCAAGTCAGTCCGCTATTCGTTGAGTTCAAAGACGTGGAAGTGGGCCACGTTTACAAGTCTGTCATTACGGCCATCAATGCTGGTAAAACCCTGAAGGAAATATGGTTTGAAAGGCCCAAACTAAAGGTAAGGTATTTGCATACAATAACCGTACGTGTAGAGCGGGCAAGGAACAGTGAAAGAACGATGCCGACAGTTCATATTGTTTACAGGTGTGCAGGCATTTACAGGTGTGCACACGTTCTCGAGGATTCACAGAGTAGCTGAGTGCATTGGTATTTTTTTCTTCCTGTGCTTGCAGATTTTCAAATTCTCCGCACCCAGAGGTGCCAGGGATGTAGCTCCAGGTTTGTCGGTGAGTGGCGTGCTGGAGTTCACCCCGCAGAGGGAGGAGAAGATCACAGACTGCATCAACATTCATGTAGATGTTGTGCAAACCATCGAAGTGCCCGTCCGGGTGTAAGCCAGCATTTTGCATCGTTTGGCCCAATAACTTCCGGTATGCGCATTTCACGTTCTGTTTGTGCTCTCTAGTTTTCCCAGGACTTGCCTCCTGTGCATGGACTCGGAATTAGACTTTGGCTTTCTTTCTGCCAGCGGTCAGATGATTAGTCGACAGATTCCCATAACCAATCAAGGCTCAGCATCAGGTAAAAGATATGTCAGAAACTCTTCATCTACATTATTTATGTCATCTTCTGGGACACTTTGAACTCGTAAAAACCCTGACTCTTTTGTGCTTAAACTAAAATGATGGTGTGGAACACGTATGTTGTTTTTTTTTATAAAATCCTATTATTAAAACCGTGTGCTCTTTGAGCATACAATGACACCAACACAAATGCCTCCCTCGCTCACGGTGCAACTAAAAATAACAATAGTACGTAACAGTGAAATAGATGCTTACATACTAATATACATGCAAAACTGATCATTTTTACTTTACTAATTTGCTGGGAAGCCCACATCCACACTTTCAACAGGAGGTGACCCAGCATGCCTTGCGGTGTTGACAGTACATCACATCATGAAATATTGTTGTTTTGATACTTGTTAGTCGGTGTGTTACAACCACGTCAGTTACATTGTATGTGACTCACTTTAGGTTGCATCACATGACTAATTGAGCACACACTTGATTAGAGAGTCATAAGTATGATTTTGATGGTCATCTCAATTACTCAAATTTGCAGGCAACCCCCGCAAATGACAGGGATCTACTTTAAAAAAAAAAAAAAGCCAGTTTTGCTTATTAAGTCTGCAACGTTGTGTGTGTGTGTGCGTTTCAAAGGTGTCTTCCAAGTACTGCACAGTGGAGACACTTTTGTCAGACTCTCACCCTGCACTGGAGCTGTAGCGGCCGGCGCCACCAAGTGGCTTACTGTCGAACTGCACGCTGACAAACCCAGAGACGTTAACGTGGAGGCGATGTAAGATTTTCCTTTTCACTGCCTGTCAAGTGGAATCTGCGGGTTATTTGTTTGAGTTGGTCCTACAGTGAGTCACACAGTGCTGCTCTTTATGTGCACGTGTTGATTAACAAATAAATGAGTACACAGACTTACAGCAATTTATGTCCAAAGCAAATTTAATATACCTATACCTGGGATACAAGGACATGGTGTCAATTGAATAAAAACGTTTTTATAGCAAAATGATGCACAAAAATGCAAAGTGCCAAAATAACAGGTGGTACAGCTAAGCTTAGTCACAGTGGAAGATGGAAACCAATACGGCAACAAAAAGGAGAGTAGGAAACAGGAAAAGAGCTAAAAGAGATACACCACCTGCCATGCAAAACATGACATAAGAAAAACAGATCTTCTATATGCACCTTTACCCGGATCCGCACCAAAATGTGATGCCATTTCCAACACACCAATAAAAGACATAACTGTCTTGGTAGAAGTTATACATGTTTGTAATTCCGCTTCTTCAGGATCAAGCTCCAAAACCAGCCTCCTGTTGTTCTCAATATTAGGGCTCAGGTGGTGGAGCAGCGTCTTGAGGTCTTGGACACGAAGGTACCGCCTCCAGTTTTCGTGTTTTACTGTGATGTCCTTAGTCGTGCAAATACGCTTAGTGGTTCTATCTGTTGCGCAACATTCTACAGGGAGTCCCGCTTTCCTGTCTGTGGTTTGGACCCGTCTACTTTGGGACAGCTCGTGTGGAGCGTGTGGTCTTGAACAACAACGGACCCGACGCGTGTGACTGGGTTTGCCTGCTGAAGAGTTCTGCTGCTGGAACCGAACTAGTAAGGAAAAATGTCCAGCATGAGCGGGATGAAAGAGAATGAAATCAGCCATGTTACTAACCACATTTTTTTTTTGTTTTGTAAAAATGCTTAAAAAAAACATTTAATATTTATTTGAAGTTAGCTTTTTGTTATATAGTAGTATGAATAAGTGTTTGACAAATTTCATTATTAGTCACTGACTACATAACTGAACACAAAATACAGTTTTAATTGAGATCTCTGTTTGGAAAAGGTTGTAAACCCTTTTCTAAAGCTTTGGGACTCCAGCAAACCACAATGAGAGCCATTATCCACAAATGGCGAAAACATGGAATGGTAGTGCAATGACTCTGTCACAAAAGACCCCACAACAACATCCAAACAACTGCACGCAGGACTTTTTTGGCATAGAAATGAAGTAATGGATGCGTAGAATTTTATGTAAAGCTTCTGTGTAGGGAGGAAACCTTGACAAGAGCACAGACGCCGCCCTGCTGGCCATGATTGAGCAATGCAGCCCAGACCCCGCCCTCCAATGTACCGTACTGAATTGCATTCCAAACCAAGGCCACCTGGGAGCATATAAGAAAACCACTGTGGCAGTACGCTTCAGTCCCATTCCCCACAGGTAAACCTGCAATGGAGTATGGGGGGGGGGGGGGGGGGGGTATGCATTTACATTTTTTATTCAAATGCAGTGTCAAGCTTTGTATGCGCCACCACACCTTCTGGGAGATAACCCCTTAGCGATGAAAATGACCTTTTTTTAATTTCCATTTTTCCAGATTACACCCCAAGAAGCGTGGTGCCCAAGCAAGCCGGCAGGACTATTGTTTTTTTCTGCACTTTGACTCAGTTGGAAGTAAACATGGCTTCACTCACCCAAACGGTACACAAATGGGATGTTCTTGGTGTATTTTTTTCTCTTATTTCCCACAACATTACTACTGTCTAGTTCAGGGGTGTCCAAAGTGTGGTCCGGGGGCCTTTTGCTGGCCGCGGCTATGTTTTTATTGGCACGCAGCACATTCTCAAAATATAATTTATCAAGAAAACTAATAAAAACAAACAAAAAACAGCAAAAAATGATAAATCATCAGTAGGTTTACAAGAATAAGGTCATTAAGAGGAAAAAGTTGTAAATTAACATCTTCTTAGTGGCATTTAGTTGCAATATTAAGGTAAAAAAAATACATTTGTAATGCCATATTGTGAGAAACAACTTAAAGTTGCAAAAAAATGATAATGTTACCAGAAAAAGATTAATTATGGTAATAGTTATTAAACAATTATTAAAGAAGAAAGTAGAAATTGTAAAACAAAAAAACTTTAGAAAAATGGACAAAACTGCTGTAATTTTTCAAGAATAAAGTTAATATTTAGAGAAAATAGTCTTACAAGTAATAATTTTGCAATTTTACAAGAATAAACTTGTAATATTAGGAACAAAAATAATGTCATTTTAGTAGGAGAGGGGTGAAATATTAAATATGTTATTTTAAGTTGAAATATGAGAAATAGACAACAAAATAAAGTTGGAATTTCTGGGAATTAGGATGGGGGAAAAAGTTAAAATATTATGGCAATAAATTCATAATATTTCAAAAAACTAAATTTACAAAGATTATTTAAGAAGAATATAAATGAAATATTTGGAAAAGCCCACAAAACTCCAGCAAAAATGGCAAATACCAAAGTTTATACTAATAATACGCTTTTTCACCTCCATCACAAAGCTGAGATGCATTTTTAACTTGAAATATTTTTACAAAATTTTAGTGGCTTTTGCATCCTTTTATATTTCAGTATGTGGCCCTTGGTGGAAAAAGTTTGGACACCCCTGGTCTAGTTGCGCAGAAAGAAAACGTGCACACAGTGACTTCCTGTTCAGTGCAAAGTAAGCTTCAAAATGAAAACATGTGCTATTAACCTGGATTCTACCACATCATATAACACACAAATCTGAAAATGAATTAAAAAACATCAAGGTTCTGAATGGTTTTGACAGGAAACAGCATTGTCGAGTTAGCGGTGACAGGCTCGGGGCTGCCCGTGGCTCTGCTTCCAAGTCCGTCAGACAGCTTTGACTTCTCCACCTGCAACGTGGGTCATCGCGTGCAGCGTCTTTGCGTGCTGCAGAACCTATGCCCCTATCTTTCTGTCAACTTCCGCTTCCGGAGGTTGGCGCATTTCGGCACCGAGCCCTCCTCCGGCACCATCGCCCCTGGACAGCATCAGGCAAGTGCAGCAGATGTTTAACACAAGTCAGCGCGGTGTTGCAGAGCAGTATGTTGCCTCCACAGGAAATAGCTTTGTATTTCGGCGCGCGGCAGCAGGGGAAGTTCCAAATGTGTCAGAAACTTGATGTTTTGGGGTATGTCGTTCGCCGAGGGAGCAAAGGCACCGGCGAGGATGACGCCGAGCTGAAGTTTAGCAGCTTCTACACCATCGCTCTATACGTATCTGCCACCTGCAAAGTTGAGTTGATACCACCTTCGCCTAAATTAAATCCTGGTAAGTAACAGAATGCTCGATTATAGTACTGTAAAAGCAAACGAGACGCTTAAGAATTGTCATTTGTCTGAATTGTTCCACTTTGAAGAAAAGTTATGAGCGTAGTCTGGGTCTCACATACAGATGAATGTAAATACAGTACCGGCCAAAAGTTTGGACACCTTCTCATTCAGTGGGTTTTCTTTATTTTTGGACTATTACGTTGTAGGTTATGTACTAGTGAAATAACTCTAAATATACCGCACCGCTTGCCCGAAGTCAGCTGGGATAGGCTCCAGCATACCCCCACGAGCCTAATGAGGATAAGCGGCATAGGAAATGAATGAATGGATGGATGTCTTATACAATACTCAGAAAAATAAAGGGAACGCTAAAATAACACGTCCTAGAGGTGAATGAATGGACTATTCCCATTAGATACTTTGTTCTTGACAAATTATCAATGGAAATCAAACTGATTAATCCACGGAGGTCTGGATTTGGAGGCACACTCAAAATTAAAGTGGTAAAAAACCCTAACGGCTGACCCAACAAGTCAAAATGAGGCTCAGACGTCGGGCCCTCATACAGTACCTCCATCATGGAGTCTTCTTCTGACCGTTTGAGCAGGGCTCTAGCAGTGCTCCTCCCTGCACAAAGGCGGAGTTAGCGCTCCTGCTGCTGGGTTGTTGCCCTCCTACAGCCTCCCCACGTCTCCTGATGTACTGGCCTGTCTCCTGGTAGCGCCTCCATGCTCAGGATGCGACGCTGACACGATGAGCTGCACTACCTGAGCCACTTGTGTGGGTTGTAGACTAGAGTGAACGCGTGTCCAGAACATGCGGACGCAGGTCTGATGATACGACCACAAAGTCGATCATAGACCTGCGACCTAGGGTGTCCTGGTGCCAAGTGCCCTTATGGACATCCTTATGTTCGAAATTGGTGTTTGTTATGGACAAACTGTGCCCAACGTAGATGTGAACCCAAAACCTCCTGATTGTGAGGCACAACATGCTACACATTCATCCACCGTGTGGCCGTTATTTAAATATAATAAACTAAACTAAATTAATGAAAAAACTATTAAAACAATTTAAATTAGATTATCTATTTAAATTGTTTAATTTTAAATTGTTATATTATACATAATTGACTTTACATATATAAACATAAGCCAAAAAACACATACGTTACATTTTGTAGTTAATTTATTCATTTTATAAAAAACAGTGGAACATTTTGAATATGTCACTTAATTGCCAGCGAGATCATAACTGGCAGAAATGGCATTCAAGTGGCAAAACGCCCCCACTGTTGGCTGATTTTTCAGGTATCACACCAGAAGTGACCAATCCCACCGGTTCACGTCCTCACGTTCCGTCCACCGAGTTGTCCGGCTGCTACGGCATGGTGCGTGCTGCCGTGCTCAACGCCTGCAAGACGACGTTCCACATGCATCGCAGAAAGAAGGGTCAAAGTTCACCTGGCGAGGTTCTTGTGGCTTGGCCAAATGACCGAGCCAGCAGCATCCGCCCGTCCTCAGCACAAACACAATACAGGTAGCGTTAGGAGGACGCATGGCACAGATGACCCAGAAAAATGACTTCTTGCGCTTACAGGACCATCTTCACCGGAGTACACCGGTATAGCTATGTGGATCCCGAGTACGGCGTCACTTCGGAAGAGGTGGCACAAAGACAGAAACATAGACAGCGTTACATCGACTTCATCAAGCAAATCAGACAAGCCCGCCTGCAGAAGATCAAGACCAAGTAAAATATAAAAAAATGCAAATGACAGACTCTGAATGATTTAACCTTTATTGTAAATTCAGTTTTATTGTCGAGTGTCTAAACTAGTTTGCAATAAAGTAGTCTTCAATAGTTCTCTATTGAAAATTATTTGGGCAAATGTGATTTCACAGGAATCTTTGTGTTTACTTGCTAGACAGGAAGCACAAGAGGAAGACTTCATATCCTGTCAAGGCCTTGTACCGCCCAAAATCCTCCTCAGTGACATTGACAAGTTCAAGAGCAGACCAAAGCAAGCTTCCTTTGGACGCTTCCAGGGCATGACGCCCGGCGCTGGGCAGGTCAGAGCCATAGAAAATGGCTTTTCTCTGCTACAATGCTAAAAAAAACACTGTGGGAGGGTGTGGTATGGAGAAAGGAAGAATGAATTGCTTTTTCACCTGGCACCAGGTGTAAATATTGTATCTCCTGTCAAGGTGATGGAGGAATCGCATGCAGTTCCAGCTACTAGCCAGGAGGTGGCAGAGTGTGACAGGACTTTGACAGCTCAGGAGCTTTACCAGGTCGTCATCGGTAGGTTTTGCACTATTTTGTGTGTGTGTGTGTGTGTGTAATTAGAGCTCTGTACTTATGTGTGCTGTCTCATCTCAAGGCCCGGCATTGGTGGACTTCGGCGAGGTCTGTGTGGAGTCGGTGTGTGTGCAGAACCTGGAGCTGATCAATCATCTGTCAGTGTTTGTGAGGGTCCAATTGGAGGTGGACTGCTCCGAGCTGCAAGGGTCATCCCCTCTGTCTCATGTGCTGCCACCGAGGTCCCGTAACAAAGTACCGCTCAGCTTTCAAAGCCACAGTCTGGGTGGTTTCTACAGGTGGGAGGAGCTAGCAGCTTTGTGTCCTCTTGCATTGCAAGCGATACAATATTACAATATTTCATTTAACACATACTGGAAAAAATATATTTGCTGCTGATTTTTTAGGTTTGTTTATTGCAGGTGCACGGTGGGTGAGTGGGTAGAATGTTGGCCTCACAGTCAGGAGGTTCAGGGTTTGAATCTCCGTTGGGCATCTCTGTGTGGAGTTTGCATGTTCTCCCCGTGCGTGGGTTTTCTCCCACATCCCCAAAACATGCATGTTAGGTTAATTGGCGACTCTAAATTGTCCATTAGAGTGTGAATGTTAGTGTTTGTATGTCTGCCCTGCGATTGACTGGCGCCCAGTCCAGGGTGTACCCCGCCTCTTGCCCAAAGTCAGCTGGGATTAGCTCCAGCATACCCTGCGACCCTAATGAGGATAGGCGGTATAGAAAATGGATGAATGTTTATTGCATACGAGCATAACAGTCCTGCTGGTAGCTATCTAGGAGCCGGACAGCCGTTCTATGATTATTATGATTATTATATTTTTTAATCTGCAGACCTGTGACCTACTCAGTGAATCAGCAACATCCCGGACAGATTCTTGTCAAGGCCCAAGTTGTCCGAAATTACCTGGAACTGTCCACCCACCTGCTGGTACTCAGTCCCACCCGGAACATGCTGGCCTCATCAGGCTATCGGAGCTGGATCACCCTTCGAAATCCGCGCAACCAGTCGGCTGAATTCACATGGTGCCCGATTGTTCCAGAGAGCGGCATCCTCTTCTCCATTCGACCAGCCACAGGTTCTAAATTAGGACTACTTGTTTTTTTGACCTTGTTAAGTTACATGTAAGTATACTGGTTCCAGCCCGTCCCTCTCCCCCAGGTACAGTGGAGGCATACAGGGAACTGGAATGTGAGGTGGTGTGGCACGCCTCATTCGCGTCCCCTGAGGAAGGAGACTTTGATCTCTATGTCGTCGATGGGAACATTCAACGGCTTCACTGCATTGCCGAGGTCTCACGTGAGAACTGGTAGTATGAGCGTGAGCCTCAGCCGGATACGTGCACTTTATTTTAATTTTAATTTTACTTTTTCTTGTACTTATTGTGACAAATGACCAAAAGCCATTGTTGATCATGGACGGAAAAGTAGCTTCACGGATTTTGCAATGCAGTTCTTCGTAATGTTTACATTGCTTCAAAGTACAGCTGAATTAGGGAAAAGTATGCCATACTTTTAATTAATATTAAAAGCCTGTGGATGTTTTTGTCTGTGTAAGAACGTGACGTCCAGGTTGAGACATCAAATAATTTGGCAGGTTTTTCTTTGTGTCTTCTCAGATTGGAGCCACGAGCATCCAGCAATCAGAGGACCGGTTGATGTTTGAATCGGTGCCTCTCAATATGCCTTCTGTGCGAACAGCAATTTTACACAATAAAGGACATAACCATGCGTACTACCGAGTAGGTGCACTGATTTTAGG